>JAODAL010076332.1:0-13672 GCA_025379985.1 Phyllomedusa bahiana | reverse complement strand
CCATTTCAATGTGGGTTTAAAAAGCAGATCTGGGCTGCCCCAAATATAACACTCTCCTTTAAAAAGCCTGCTGTCTGTCTGTGTTCGCCCGCACCACCCTCCACCCTCCTCCCCCGCGGCGTACAGCGCTACATGTTCTTTAAAGTTCTCGCCTATCTAACTAAGAACTGAAATTCTCTAATAAAACCCTATGTTCTAATTTTTCACAGCTGAAAGCATAGTTGTCTGTGTGAACAAGAGATCTGGTCTCTGAGCTGAGCTGTATTGAGGAGAGAGCTAACACAGTCCTGCTCTTATGAGACATGACACACTGATGCTGAACAGGAGGGGCTGTTCTATGCAAAACAAAGGTCATGTAATTTTCAGCCAATGAAAACCCAAACCCCATCACAGTCTGATGTCGTTAACACCAGCTTACCCTGCTCAAAGCTCTAAGCTGTTTTTGCTGGCCGCCAAAATGACAGGAAGCGCCAAAAAATGGCTCGATAGTAATAGTTTTATGCGCAGATTCTCACCAAAATTATCGCGTGATCGGAAATTTCCAATCAACCTAAAAACCGTGCCGATTTCAACTTTGTCGATTATAATCGCTCATCCCTAGTGGCCATCACAAGGCCCTGACCTCAATCCTATTGAAAATTTATAAGCAAAATTGAAAAAGCAGGTGTGTGCAAGGCAACCTACAAACGTAGCTCAGTTACATCAGTTCTGTCAAGAGGAATGCGACAACATTCTTGACAACTGTTGTGAGAAGCTTGTGGAAGGATATCCAAAATGTTTGACCCAAGTCATATAGTTTAAGGGCAATGCTACCAAATACTAATGAAATGTATCTAAATTTTGACTTTGCAGAAAGTAATAAAAATGCCTTACAAATTTTCTCTCTCATTCTGGTATTTGGCAAATATAAATAATTGTGGCAATCCTGATTGACCTAAAACGGGTATTCTAATTTCATGTCAGATAGTGACAGTGATAGTGTTATATAGTGTATGTAAACTTCTGGTTTCAACTGTATGTACTTATTCAATATCTCTTTTTAACATGTTATTGATATAGGTGTTGTTGTTTTTTTAGTACATACAAAGCCCCAGTTTTAACATAAACTGTACAACAATAGTTTCTACAAACTAAGTATAAATCCTAAACTGCAAATAAGCAGAGTAGTAAAAGAGGTTAAAATAGCGCACAAAATAAAAAAGTACATAAGGCATAAAACAAGACACTAGGATCTTGTCCAAATACTGTGTGTCTGTTTTATTTAGCACTAGCATTAAAAATATAAAACTCCAGAATGACGGGGCTTCACAGGATTCACATGGTCCACTTCCGAAGGTTCTACCAAAAAGAATGTATAAATGACTAGCATTTGAAAAAACCACGCTCAAGCCCAGACATGAAAACGAGGCTCTTATGTTACTGCTTGAAATGTACAGCATGTTTAACTACTGTATACAATCCATAATCATATCAGATAATCAAATCAATCTCTAAACTCTACATACAGTGAACAATACAATATTTATAAAACTATATCGAGCATATTTCACGGACCTTACGAGAAATTAAACATTTGACCTCATGATGAAAACTAGTTAAATATTGACATATTAGCATGTAGCATATTAGCATATTAACATATTAGCATAGTTCAAGGACCTTATCCGGAATTAAACATTTGACCTCATGATGAAAACAGATTACATCAGGTCACGTGAAAACCACTCTACATCTTCGATATTGGGCATAGTGAATTGAAAAGGTTAAGTAAAGTCACGTGCAAAGCTCTCTGTAAAAACAAAATTAAAAGGCGCTACATTAAATAACTGAAATATTTCAATCAACAAAATCCGGAATTTCATTCAGGCCGAAGGGGGCAATGGTGTTTATTTTATGTATCCAGTAAGTTTCTCTCTCGGCCAGTCTCTGATTCCGATCAGAGACATACTCTGGGATCTGCTCCATGGGCTGTACATAAAACACAGGTTTCTCCCCTATATGATGAGTGGCATAGTGCCTAATAAGACTGTGTATCAATTTACCACGGATAACATTGTAGTGATGGTTATTGATCCTTTTGGACAACTTAGAACAGGTTCGTCCAGTATATTGTATACCACAGCTGCACGTAATCAGATAAATTACGGATGTACTAGAACAAGTAAGATGGCTTCTAATTTTACAATTTTCCCCAGTTGCTTAAGAATGAAAGTTGTTGCCATAGCATTTAGAGGTGGGATATCCACATGGTAGAGTACCACAAGTGGCAGACAAATTTTCTGCACCTGATTCGTTAGTTACCTTTGTAAGTTGTTTTAATCTTGAGTGAGCTATAATATTTCTAATAGATTTAGCTCACCTGTAAATAGCTCAAGGTTTGACTGGAAGTATGGGTTTAAGAATCGGATCTAGTTTGAGGATTTGTCAATGTTTATTTAAAATTTAATGAATTTCTCTATGTTGATAACATTGATATTACAAAAAAAAAATATTTCATTATGGTTCAATAGATTGCCAGCAGATAGTAGGTTCAGCGATAGGGAGCAGTGTTGCTCCGGCTTTCGCTAACCTCTTTATGGGTATATTTAAAACTGCACATATAGACTCTGATCAAAATCCCTTTAAACATCATCTGAAAGATTACCGTAGATATATCGATGATCTCAAGTTTATCTGGAAGGGACTGAAGAAACAGCACAAAAGTTTGTGTACTTTCTCAATGACAATTATAGTGGAATATCTTTTACATTGACTGTAAATGCACAAGAGATTGTCTTTTTAGACCTTTGTTTTTTATTCAGGATGGTAGAATACATTCTAAGAACGTTTAAAAAAAATGTGATTCTAATAATTATTTACAGTTTGACAGCAGTCATCATCGGAGTTGGGTGAGAAATGTATCATATTACCATTTTAGGAGACCGAGAAAGAATTTTACAGATGAAGTACACTTCAATAAACAAGCTGATTATCTCCTTCAATATATTCCTTCAAAAGGGGTTTCCATCGGAATTTGTAACTAATGCTAAAACTAAAGCATCTAGCCGCACTCAGGAGGAGTACCTAGATCCAACACAGGAAATGCTTATGAATAGTGTTGAGCGATTTTTATCGACAAAGTTGAAATCGGCACGGTTTTTATGGTAATCGGATTTTTTCGATCACGCGATAATTTAGTTAAAAATCTGCGCATAATCTATTAATATCGCGCCATTTTCGGCGCTTCCTGACATTTTGGCGACCAGCCAAACAGCTTACAGTATATGATCAGGGTGAGCAATGTGTGTGGAGACGTCCATGAAATGGGAATGTGTATGGTTGCGATTTGGCGGAATAATCACTGACCTCGTTTTAACATAGAACAACCCTTCCTGTTCTGCCTCAGTCTCTCTCACGTTTTCATATCTATTGGACGTGGAGCTCTGCATTGTCTCCAACAACTCAGTGAAATCATACTATTTTCACAGAGAAACCTCTACTATTAGCTGTTAGTTAGATTAGACATTGGAAAGATTTTAGGTAGTTAGATTATTTTAAATGCATCAATCTACGCTATAAAGTCACGGGGGGGAGGAGCGGGGGAGGAGTGGGGGCCCGTGGGCGAACACAGACAAGATCTTTAAAGGACACTGGATAAAGTTCACCAAGACTTAGTGTAGACATTGCACTGCAATATCTCATTAATTAACATTTGCTATTGAAAGATTTTTCCTGGATATTTGGCAGTGTGAACTTATATATATGGATACACATCATTTGTTAACTGCAGGTCTCTTTGTTAGGTCAAAAACTCCAGTATTAATATCATTATACATTTCAGATAGGTGTTCATTTTTCAATTACCCATTCCACCTTTGTATGATATATCCACCTTCACTTAAATTAGAATCCAGCAATCTTGTAGTCAGCAACAGGGTTTGATAGGAGTGCCATAAATACCTTGTAACGTCAGAATAATAACAATACGTGTTTTTTTTGACACTTCTGCCCAGTCCAGATTTGTTCATTGAGATAGCTTGCACTTATATCTATATATGCAATTTTATAGTCACCATAGGTGAATTGAAAGGACCAAAAATACCTTGTATCATAATAACATGATACGTGTTTTTTTGACTTTGGCGGCACTGCAGCTTTTGTTCATTCAGATAGGTGCACTTATACTCTTATACAGCCAATTTTATAGTCACCACAGTGAATTGAAAAGGTGCAAAATTACCTTTTATCATCCGAATCTAAACAATACGTTTTTTTGACTTTGGGGCCCCTGTAGAGCTTTGTTCATTCAGATAGCGTTTGAGCACTTATATATCTTATACACAATTTTATAGTCCACCTCAGGTGATGATTGGAAAGGTGCCAAAAATACCTTGATCATCCGAAACTAGAACTGATACGTAGTATTTTGCACTTTGCCCAGTCCAGATTTGTTAAATTTTGAATCCAGCAATTTGTTTTGATTAGAGGGATTTGAAATAGCTGGATTTGCCGTCTGTTAATATATACTTTCCAAAAACTATTCCGATACCTTCTCAAAATTTTAGTATTTCTTAACATGGAGCGAAATTCAGGTGGAAAGCGAGCAAAGAGGGGTAGCACATGGAGTTAGAGTTACCCAGAGGAAGGTGCTCCTTCCAGTGCGGCAACAACACGCATGCCACGGATCATCGGTTTGCAGGTACTGTCCAGGCCTGTCATCGCTGGGTCAGGCCCTGTGAAATCTCAGTAATGAACTGCGTCGCCAATCTGTCCTTCATTGGTTAAGGCAACCTGCATCAGCAGTCTTACCTCCTCGTCCTCCCATTCCCGCCACAAATGTCATCATCAGCATCATCGTCATGCGTTCCAACATGAAGTGAAGGCAGCCCAAACGTCAACTCAGGGTACCCACCACTGTGGATAAATCCATTTTCAGAAGATCTCCTTTATGACAAAATGCTTTATGGTCAAAGGCATGTATAAAAAGATCAAGAGTATGATTTATGTCTGCTCTGACGCCCAGTTACTGAGCCATCAGAGGAGGAGAAGGAAGCCGGTCAATCGGCAAAAAACCCGGCGGTCTGAATGCCTTCTGTGCCCCTTGCTTGTATCCCGCAGCTTCTGGATGAGAATGTCCAGTACAACCAAGTCACCTGTGTTGATGATGATGATGATCACATAGCGGATCATCCTGGTCTTTTCGCAGAATTTGCGCTTGCAGTAAGCGCCTCATCAGTAGGGACGAGGAGGAAGACGATGGGGTATTTTTCAATACAGGTCCTCGCCCACAAAAGGGACGAGGGGCGGATCGAGCAGAAGTCCGCTGATATAGATTCCTGCCATCCACGGTCAGCACAAACCCCGCCTCCGTCACTATCGCCAATCAAAGGTACAGACCTCTCAAGCCTGGAGCCTTCTTGAGCAAGCCTCTTGAATCACCCCAGCGATTTCATATTGCCGCCTTTGCGAAACGCATAATAAGGCAAGAACCTTAGTGGTTAACGCACCACCAAACATGTCTCTATCACATCAGCGAATGTCGATGTGTTGGAAAATGGATGCAACACTAAGCCAAAAAAGGCCAACCGACGACCGGGCCTCGCCACCACTGTCACACCCTCTGTCTCCCAGCCTCCTCCTCCTCCGCCACCACCCAAGCGTTACCTCAGCTGCCCATTCTCCTCATAGTCATGAGTCAGGGATCATGCTCCGGCTTCAGTCCCTCACAGCCGGTCCGCCCAGAGTACCACCACACCCAACCGGAGAGAAACCCATCCTACCTCCCTGTCTCCTCCCGCCAGGTTGACGACCGGCACGCCGTACAGCGGCCAGTCTAGCAGCCAGCCTTCTGTCCTACAGGTTTGTGGGAGCAGAAGAAAACACTTCACCCAAACCAACCCAACAGCCAAAAACCTGAACGTCAGGCCTTGCCAGGCTTTTTTGGCATTGGAAATGTTTGCCTTTCCGTCAGAGGTGGACAATGTGGTGGGGGGGGGGTTGGGGGTGTGTGGTGGGTTTTGGGGGGTGGGGGGGTGGGTGGTGGGGGTTGTGTTGTAAATGGGTTCCGCCATGTCATGGCCTCGCCTCCCCCAATAACAATGAATGCCGAGCAAGCATTTCTTTCAACAAAGCCGGAGTCCCAATGCCCTGGCCAGACACATTCGTCATCTAAAATAATTCAAGCGCGCGTTGTCTGCGTCTATGATGTCGAGGAACTAAAGAGTCACAACTGGATGAGAACCACTCGTGAGAGACACATGTAGACTTTACGTAGCAACGGAGCCAAAGGCCGGCTTATAACATACTCTAAGTCTGACACGCTCACTGTGGAGATTAATGAGCTGGTGGATGATCAACATTGAAGCTGGTGAAGGGCGATAGGCGTCTCAGGCACGGCGCACGCTCAGCGATTCAAAAACTGCGGAGAGGATTGGTGCATGGTGGCCTCTAATTCTACCTCAAGAGTCTTTGAGTTGTGAGCATCAACGTATTACGGAAGAGAAACCCAACGCCCGTCACTCTTCTGAATGTAAATCAGAGTAGTACTTTGTGATGACCGAGTCTCCCACGCCAGGTCTAGGGAAGCTGTTGTGGGACGTAGAGCTCTTCTCCGACTAACGAGACCGAGCGCTGTCCGGTGGTGACAAAGAAAACCATTCTGTGCGTAGGAGCATGGATGGTGAGCTGACGAGATAACGTGGGCGAGAGTAATCTGCTGAGGCCGCCCACTTAAGATCGGTAGTCTGTAGAGCACATCCCTATGCCTGGGCGCACTATGTCTCATGGACCCTCGTCGTCCTCCAAAATGATATTTTCAATAAATAGACTAGGCCCTCGGGGTCTGACTGGCGACGTGGCTAGACGCTTGAAGGCCTTCGAGGATCTAGAGTTCGCACTTACCAACCGTTTATCGCATCACCTGACCTTGCAGGAGAGTGCCCGACTGCTGTGTGCAGCGTCAGCTCGGCCTCTCATTACCCGTCCTCATATGTTTGACCGTGGCAACACGCTGGAATTCCACCCTCCACATGCTCCAGCGATTGATGGCCAGCACGCAATGCCATTACGCAGTACGAATTGACACATGGCCTGACAAGCAGCGGTGCGGACTCGGGGTTGTTGAGAGCCACCGAGAAGTGGAGCAGTGAAAGAGCTCTGCACCATCCTTGCCAGTTTTGAAGACGCCACCAAAATTGGTCAGTGCGGACATGCCCTTGTCAGCATTAGCATTGTGGTGATCTTAGTTCTCTGGTACGATCGTTGGACACCGAAACATCAGGTCTCCCCTTCCTGCAGCGACGGAGGAGGAAGATGGACACAGATGCGGACAACGGAGACTTTCTCTCCGTCGAATCCCACAAGGCCCGACATTTTTCACAATTTTATCGGATCTTCATTAAGCAGTGGTTATCGGGCTCCAGGGCTAGTGCAAGAGGGCGCCTCAGCTCTCAGGGTGCATCATCTGAGGCAAGTCAGGGCTTGTGTTGAAGCGTGGTCCGGAGGGAAGCAAGAGGAGAGGAGGCGGAAGAGGTATTCCTAACACAGATGTTATCTGACGTCCCATGCCTTGGAAAGAGGAGTTGGCGCGAATTTGGAGGCGGAGGAGGTAGATGAGTAAGATGACTTTGCTAGTGCCACCTCGACCCCGAGGCTTGGGAAATCAAGGCTCCATCTCTCACATGATTGCTTGGATGCTCCATTCCTCCAACATGATCCTCGTCAGCCTAATGGGTGACCTCTGGCAATCCTTTATTTCCCACCGCAACCAACGCATGCAAATGCAGAGCATATCATACAACACCTCAGGAAGACCACGCTTAAGATCATGGGTGCACGACTAACACGTCTCAACACGATGTTTTTTGTATGTGTTCCGACCTAATAGACATCTGGTATCCCAAATGGACGAATGCCCGAGCCTGGCATCGCACACGCCATAGAGGTTTTGTCCTGCCCAGCAGGCCAGCGTCAAAACTGAGCGACCTTCATCACAGCCGGGGAGTCATAACAACAAACGCATCCGCTTATCCACAGATAATGTGGATCGTTTTGACTTTCATCAAGATAAATCAGGCAAGGATCTCATGATATGTTGTGGCCCCAATTGCCGAGGTCCACCGATTAGGTTGCTTGGTCTACTTCACATTCTCTCAAACAAAATGGTCCTTTTGAAAAACTTATTTTAAAATGACAATATTCTTCCTGCAATTTGTATTCTCAATTCCCAACAGTTCATTTTGCTGGTTTGTGCTGTGAGGAGACGTAAAAGACACCAGGGTTTCCGTGACAAAACCATATCCATTTACTCACTTCATCTTTAGAATTTTTCGCATTGTCAATGGTTTTTGGGTCGTGTTGCCTCACAATTTTAATATTGGCCAGAGAAAGTCATTTTCATAATTTTTTGTGGTCATGGTTGCTGTGAGATACAGCAATAAACAAGGACCTTTGAACAGAAATGTGCTTTTTAAGTAGCAATTTCTCCCTCACATTTTAACATGGCTGAGAAGTCATTTTTATAATTTTTTGGGTTCAAGCTGCGATTGAATGCGCAATACTACAGTCCTATTCGAAAAAATGTTGTTTCTAATAGACCATTTGTTCCTTCACAATTGTCAAAAGTGGCTCATGGGTCATGTTTTTAATTTTGGGGGAATTTTGCTGTGACATGCAGCTATACTACAGGTGCTATTATAAAAAACTGTTGTTTCAACAGACATTTTGTTACTTCACAATTGTCAAGAGTTGCTCAAGGGTGATGGTGCTGTCAGGAAACAGAATAGGTAGGACACTGTTAATGGACAAATAAATGCAAATGACCTTGTTTTTGCAAGATTTTTAACATGAGCTATCACTCCCTGTATTGAGACAACCCATTTAAACAATTAAAAAAGAGAAACAAAGACATGGTGGAAATTCCTCCTATTTAAAAATGTGTTTTTCTAGACTTAAACACTAAAAAACTTGCATGTACAAAATAGCTGGTAAAAAATTCCTCTGAATTGGACAAGGTAGTACAGGAAGACTAGACCAGATGTATGTAAATTAGAGGACATGGAGTTATGGAGCACGGACAGAGAACAAAGAACAGAGACAATTTCCTCAGCACGTTGAGATAAAATTAGAAAAAGGAATGCAAGAAAAAGGGCACCTTGTTGTTAACAGGAGCGTTAACCACCAGCTATTTTCCGAAGAAGAAAGCTCAATGGTCCACACTCAACGGAAGGGACAAGGCTACCCAGATATTGACTGTGTACTGAGGAATGCTGGAGTTTTCTCACACTTCCGCTTCCACACTCTGCTTCCGCACGACAAGTTTTTCGTTGCTGCGTCATCAGGCATTTTATACCTGCGTGTTAATAGATGACGGACGCCAGCCTGGGCTCTCACCGCCCCACTGTAAATCCGGCCCTGGGTCATACTGCGGTCCAGGACAATAAAGTTCTATGTCCAGTGAAACTAAAATGGTGGTTGAAAGACCCCTTATTTCGGCACATTTAATCTGGGGTTCATGAGAATAGTGCTCAGCACAGTAACATGGACACCGCCAATCGTACCATAGCTCTATACTATATGAGAATAGTGCTCAGCACAGAAGCCTGACACCGCAAACTGTACACATAGCTCGATACTCACAGAGAATTAGTGCTCAGCACATGAACCTGACACTGACAAACTTTACACATAGCTCTATACTACAAAATATTGCCAGGGCACAGAACGTGACCCGCCAAAGCCGTACCATAGCTCTATACTACAGAGAATAGCGCTCAGCACAGGAACCGTGACACCGCCAAAACTGATACACATAGCTCTATACTACAGAAATAGTGCTCAGCACAGGAACCTTGACACCGCCAAACCGTAACCACATAGCTCTATACTACAGGAGAAAAGTGGCTCAGCACGGAGCAGACACCGCCAAACTGTAGCACAATAGTCTCCTAAACTACAGAGAATAGTGCTCAGCACAGGAGCTGACACCGCCAAACTGTACACATAGCTCTATACTGCAGAGAATAAGTGCATCAGCACAGGAGCCTGACACTGCCAAACTGTAACACATAGCTCTCAATACTACAGAGGAATAGTGCTCAGTCACAGGAGCCCTGACACCGCCAAACTGTACACATAAGCTCTATACTACAAGAATAGTGCTCAGAACAGGAGCCTGGCACCGCCAAACTGTACAATAGCTCGGTATACTGCAGTTGAATAGGTGCTCAGCACACGAGCCAGACACCGCCAAACCGTACACATAGCTCTATGCTACAGAGAATAGTGCTCATCACAGGAGGCCTGACACCGAGCAAACCGTAAACACATATCTCAATACTACAGAGAATAGTGCTCATTCACAGGACCCTTGACACCGCCAAACCGTACACCTAGCTCTATACTGCAGAGTATAGTGCTCAGCACAGGTGACCTGACACCGCCAAACTGTACACAAGCTCTAACACAGTAAAATAGTGCTCAGCCACAGGAACAAGACACCGCCAAACTGTAAACACATAGCCTATACTACAGAGAATAGTGCACAGCACAGAACCTGACACCGCCAAACCGTACACAAAGCTCTAACTGCAGAGAATAGTGCCTCAGCACAGGAACCTGACACCGCCAATCCGAACACATAGCTTCTATTACTGCAGAGAATAGAGCTCACACAGGAGCCTGACACCGCCTAAACTGTACACATACTCTATACTACAGAGAGATATTGCTCAGCACAGTGAGCCTGACACACGCCAAACTGTAACACGATAAGCTCTATAGTGGGGGGGGGGGGGGGGGGGGGGGGGGGGGGGGGGGGGGGGGGGGGGCGGGGCGGGGGGGGGGGGGGGTAACTACAGAGAATAGTGCTCAGCTGGTTTGGGGCTCAGGCTGCGTTCCAGGACAGGGATATTCAATGTCCAGTTCTGGTAAAATGATGGTTTCAAATCATACTGCCTTCTGGCACTTTTTAATTTGTGGTACTGTGGTACAGAGACATGGGATTGTGAACATGGGATGTGTGAATTTTTATTTTCAGTGGGCTTTTATAACCTAAGTGTGTTGCCTAAGATGTGAGCACGTATTCATAGACTGTTGTGATGTTAATTACAGCTTCTCCAGCCCTGTTTGGGTGTAATAAATGCAGGTGTTGTTCCTCTCACCATAGACTTTTAAATGGTCATCGGACCGATAATCGGTTTACGACTATCGAAAATCGTCCCTAGATTAACTGCCGATACTCGACTATCGAAAAAAACGATGACGATAGTCAACATAATCGCTCATCACTAGTTATTACAAAGGGATCTGAATAAGTTGAAGGCCTGGACAGAGAAGTGTCAGATGAGGTTAAAAACGATAAGATGCAAGTTATGCACATGGGGAGGAAAAATCATTCCACGATTACATGTTAATGGTAAAATGCCTGTGTAAAAGTTACATGGAGAAGGACTTGGAATCCAGGTGGACAGTAAACTTTAACAGCAGCAAGCCAGTGTCAGGGCAGCATTGCCAATGCAAAATAGATTATTGGGTGCAATAAAGAGGTCATTGAGCCACATGATGTAGAACATTATTCTCTCAATATACAAGTCATTGGTTAGACCACACATTGGAATATTGTATACAGTTTTGAGCACCAGTGCACAGGAAACAGGACAATTAGAGCATGACAGGTTCAAAGGCAGGCAACAAAAAATAATAAAAGGACTAGTGGCACTGCAATACCCTAGAAAGATTACAAAAGATAGGGTTATTTAGTTTAGGAACAGATGCTTTGCGTGGGGGGTTGGGCATAATAAATATGTTTGACTATATAAAAGGTCAATATAGAGATCTCTCTCAAGATTTATTTATACCCAGGGTTGTATCCAGGACATCCCCTAAGTCTTGAGGAAAGAAAGTTTCCACATAAATATAGAAAGGGATTCTCTACTGTAAGAGTAGAGAGACTGTGGAACTCTCTGCCAGCGGAACTGGCCATGGTGAATTCATTAATAGAATGCAAAAAGGATCTGGATGCATTTTTAGATTGCAGTAATATAACAAGTTATAGTGACTAGGATTCTGTAGAGGGGTCGTTGATCCTGATTGCCAGCATGGAGTCGGGAAGGAATTGTTTCCCTAAAATGAGGACAATTTGCTTCTCCCTTATGGGGGTTTTTGCTTTCCTCTGGATCAACACTATAGCACAATAGGCTAAATTGGATGGACGTCTGTCTTTTTCAGCCCTTGCAAACTTGCAAACTATCTAACTATGTAAGTAGAGAAAATAAACTCCAAACAGTAGCTGCTTAATAGAATTTTTTTTTTTTTTTTTTACCTTTTATAAGAACTGACTCCATTTACACCATGGTCTACTACATATAATTACATTCTTATTTTAACATTATTTTTAAAATAATTAATTTGTATTTTATGAATTCTTGCTCCAATCTTTACCTATGATTTAGTTAAATGTATAATATCATGAGTAGATTTTAAGGCTCTAATATAAATGCATTTGACAAGTTCTATAATTCTCTTGGGATTATGTTTTACTCCATTTAGATAAATCTTAAAATGTATGCTTAGCATCACTTTTAATTTCTAGGAAAAATATGATAGAAAAGTAATTTATTTTGATCCATTTTCAATGGTTTTGATATATTTTTTTTTAAAAAATGAGTATGTGTTTAAATTACAATAAAGTATTTCCTCAAAGTTCTATTTTGTTGATAATAAGATTTAACTGTTTGCCTGAATTTACATTATATTTGTACTTATCTCAAAAATAATTAATGACTCAATTGCATGCATAAATCAATCATTCATTTTATTATTTTTTCTTAGGTCCCATTCACATCACATTTTTCATCCCCATTCATGATATCTATCGGGAAACTGTGCAAAATGTAAAAACCTGTCCTGAGGCCATAGAAATCTTCAGGGCAAACGTAGTCCAAATTGGACTACATTTGCCTTATTAACTGAATGTATTTGGTGTCTGTATCGGACACAAAAATGTGAGCTATTTCCCTGAAAATGATTACTAAGATGTTTATGAAACAAAATAAGTGAATATATGAAATAAAGCAGACAGGTAAGTTTTATAAGTTTTTTTTAAGGCAGGCTTGGCATTTATCATACATATTCATCTAGAACACTTTTACAACTTACTTAACTTGCAACTTAATTTTGTACAAAATGGGGCACATTTACTATGGCAATCGTGCCAGAAATCTGGTGAAATGTTAGCCAAAATATTGGTGAATATGTTTTATGCCACACTAATGGGCCTCATGTATAAAAACTGTCTAGGTCTAAGACTTTTTTATTGCCCATTGCAACCAATCAGAGCTCTCCTTTCATTTCAAATAGTGCTCTGAAAAAATAATATGTGACAAAATGTGAGGTGCCATGTCTTTAAATGTTCACTGTAATGAGTTGGCGGTTTGCATGCTTTTGGCACCATGTTGGTGGGTACATACACATCCATACAGTATATACACACACATCCATGCACAGTATATATCCACACATCCATGCACAGTATATACACATATCCATACACACAGTATATATACACATTGATGCACAGTACATACACACATTGATGCACAGTATACACAGTTATGCACAGTACATACACAGAATAAACAAGCAAGAATGTCAGCTCACCAATTGCTGTATTTTTGGGATCCCAGTTTTCCCTAAG
>JAODAL010076331.1:0-13673 GCA_025379985.1 Phyllomedusa bahiana | reverse complement strand
AAAGGCTAAGAGTAAAAAAAAAAATGTTTTTCTATTTTGAGTAAAAGTCCCAAAAAATTTTACAGCAAAACCCCAAATTAAGACTTGTACCATAAAGACAACTCATAAATCTAGTAATCTTGAAATAGTTATTGGAGTGAAAAGACGGATATATAAACAGAGGAATAATAATAGAAATCTGGGTAATGACTAAGATGGTGTGAAGAATTTATCTGGAAGATATCATGTAAAAACAGGCCTTAGCTTTTTGCAGGAACTTGGAATTAATCATAAAAGGGGGTAGGCCTTGCCTATAGAAAACCCATGGGGGGGGAGTCTGCTGATGGAAAATGTGTATATGTATACTATGAAATGTGGGTGTTTTATGTAAATTAAAAATATTAATATGTTAATGAAATGATCACAGTGCTGTTAGAGTCATAAAGGGATACCCATGAGGGAGGGGGGGAAAAAAGGAAGGATATGAGGGTGAAATATTGTGAGAAGAATTCTTTGTTCTGCTTTTTTTTAAAGAGCGCCCAAAATGTTGAGCCATAATGACGTAAGGTATTATCTACTTGTTGGATGGAGTCTAAAGTACCAAATAATCTGTAGCTGCAGGCTTCTGAAAATATGCATCCAATTATTTCTGATGCGTAAGAATTTTACTTCCTTTCAATTAATTTTGGATATCCTGTTCCACTGAACTTCTTCTGATGCTATTTTAAAGATTCTTCCAACTTTCAAATAACTCACCTTTTTTTCTAAATTTAATTATCTGACATTTTTTAATAATACAATTTCATTATTAAAAAAGAGTATTAAATTAAACATGATGATACAGGCTATTGAAAGCAAAGACTCATAATTTATATACAAAGATATATAGCTCCAGTGCTGACAACATAATTTAGCTGTTTTGATTTTGCTCATTTTTACTGGCATTCAAACCCCCCTTTTTCATCAGAAATTTAATTTTTTAAATTAAAAGGGGGAGTTTTAAAAGGGGTTTTTTTTTGTTTATGAAGTTCTTTTTTGGGGAAGGGTATAATGTCCCAAGATGCCATTATAGCATTCATTCATTGACCCAACATCATGAAGTTTTCAGAGATTTTCCACCAGAATTTATTTTTTGGTACATTTTCCCTACCAAACCCTGGGCCCCTTATTTAAAAATTGGGAAGGGAAGTGATAGAAAAAAAGAATATTCTTTCTGTTAGTCACCCCAGTGTCATTAAAAATTTAAATAAAAAGCCGGAGACAGTCCCAAGTTAACCCTAACTTTTGATGGAGAAAAGTAATGCAACTTTAGATTTTTTAAAGGGGGGCACAATATCTTTTAAAAAGCCTGTGCACATCTTTTTTTCATTTTGATCCTGTGGATCTGAAAAACAAGAACCTCCAACAATAAAGTTTTTTAACTTTTTTCTTTTTTAAGTCTTCCGGGGTGTGGACTTAAAAAATTGGTATGCTCTGCATCATAAAACATTTTTTAGTCCAATAAATATATTTCAAATAAATTATATTTTAATTAAAAGCCAAGGCAGTGAAAACCGGGTGTTCAAAAACCCTTTTCTCTTTTTCTGTGATTTCAAATTAATTTTTTTAAAAAAAACAAAAGAAATTGGGGGCGAAATTTTAAAAGCGACAAAAAGCCGGGGGTTTGGGGAGTGGGCCGGCCAAAAGAATTTCTTTTAGACAAAAAAGGGTTTTTTTTATCTTCTTGGGCGTTCAAAATGATGTTTTTGGTACCCCCCGAGGAGAGGAGGCGTAATCCATGGGGTTTCTTTTGGAGAACGGGGGGTTTAACCAAAAATTTCGGCGTGCTTCTGGGCCCGTATTAGACAGGGAAATGGGGCCCTTACAGGGGACACGGGGCAAAAAGGGAAAAAGAATTTGTTCGGGACAAAGGGGAATGTGGGGGAAGATGAGACTTTACTGAAATTTTGTAATTTCCCAATTTATTTGGGCGTAACTAAAGGTTGCTGTGGGGGATGGGGTGAAATTGAGGTACAGAATTTTTCGAAAAGGTTTTAGGTGGGTGACAGGAAAGAAGGTCTGGACAGGAAAGAAAAGTTTCGGGGTTTGAGGGACAGAGTCAACTGGTAGGTTAAGAGGGAAATATTAAAAACCTAGATTAAGGAACACTTTATCGCAAAGGAAACAAGGCTCTTTTTGATTGCCAGGGAACCCTGGGAAAGGGGCAAAGCTTTATAGGGTTCTGTGCCTGGTGATTGGCAAATCACTGGCGGCGGGCCCCTTTTAAAATTTTAAATTAACGGCAGGGGAAAGCAGGCAGGGGGAGGGGGGTGAGGGGGAAAAACAGGGGGTGCGGTGGGGCCCGCAGCCCACCCCATGCGGCCCGAGGCCCCATTTCCCGCAGGAGGCCCAAGGGGTTTAATGGGTGCAACCATTACGTTTTTGAAAAATGATGGTGAGGCACTCCCTCCCCTCCATTTCATATGGACCTGAAAACTGACTCCTTCCCTCCCAAATTTAAAAGGGGGGTTTTTGGGGCCCCAAAACAGTGACCTAGAAAGAACCAGACATTGGAGATATTGGAGAGGCAGAAGGACAGTTTCTGGAGAAGTTGGAATACTGCACATGGACTTCACTGCCCAAAGTTGGGTTTGGGGAAAGCAGAAGTAATGTAAGAGGAGTGGAAACCCCAAAGGGAGCTAGCATGAAAAAGCAAAAAGGGGGCCCAAACTGCCCGGGTTACAAAAACCAAAATTTGGGCCCAAAACCCCCTTTTGCACCGCTGGCTTTTAAATTGGGAAAGTGCTTTTACAAAAAAGAAGGGAAAAAAGAAAACCAACCATTTAAAAAAAGGAACACTGCTGGATCAAGAGGTCTATATGGAGGAGAACTCCCGCGCTTTTTGTGTTAAGGGATAGTTGTGGTAAAAGCTTTGGGCCCAATTTTTAAAAATTTTTGTATAGGTTCCCACTTTCTATTTATGCCCCCGTTTACAAAATTTTTTTTAAAAAACGCTTAAAAAGAAGAAACGTTATTTTTTTCTTCTTCACACTTTTTGGTTTTGCACCTGAATGTCCAAACTGCGTGAAGGGGATATGAACCCCAAATAAACCCCACTTACCAGGTTGGGCCACCCCCCTTTTAGATCCAGTGGCCCCCAACCCTTGGGGGCCCCCCCCGGGTTGTTGGAGCGCTCAAATCCCCCAACTTTTAAATCCCCTGAGATTGGGGTCTAAATGTAATGAAAGCCCCAAATAAAAAATTAATTTTATAAAGCATTTACAACATTACTCCCCTTTGTATTTAGAACAAGATTAATGTTTTAGGTTTATTTTGGGCCCCCAAATTTAAAAGAAATGTAAAAAATTTTAAATTTTTTATTTTTTAAATAAAAATTAAAAAGGTTTTTTTAAAAAATCCCCTTTTTAAAAATTTTCCCAAAAAAAAAATTTGGGAAAAGTTAAGGGTTAATTTTAAAATTTTAAAACATAATTTTCCTTTTAGTTTTAACCCATAGAAAAAATCCCCAAAACCCAAAAAAGTGAGGGAGTTTGTACCCCCAAAAAATTTGGAATAAAAAAGTGATCAAAAAGTCACATGTATATCAGAAAAGCACTAATAAAAACTTTACTACAGCCCGCAAAAAACGAGACTTCACTCAGTTCCATAGACTGAAAAAGAAAAAAACCTTTCGGTTGAAAGGAATATTTTTGGCTATGGCAAAAATTTGGGGCTTTTTGGGTTTAAAAAACACATTTTTGGACCCTTTTTGACTATTTGCAATTAAACATTTGAGGGGCTTTGGTGATCATGCAAAATACCCAAAGAAAAAATAAATTAATCAAATAGTTTTAATTTCCAAAAACTGAAAAAGGGACGGGAAATAAGACTAAAACAAAATTTTTAAATAATTCTTTTAAAAAGTGAAAACCCCCCAAAAATTATTAAGAGAATGTTTTTTTTTATAAAACAAAAAAGGGGCACCCCCAGTTGTATATCGGCAAAGGGTATAATAATATATGGGAACCCACTTTTTTTATTTTAATAAAGTATTAAACACTAGGGAAGGTAAAAAACCCGTTCTTCCCCTTAGGGTTTTCGGAAAAATTTTGGGGTCTCTTTAATAGCAGCAAGAAACCCAACACGGGTTTAAAAAAAATAAAAATTCACAAAACTAATATGGGGATAGAAAATTTGAAGGGAAAAAAACTTCCCCTTTGTCATGAACAAAATTTAAGGGTGGAGCACTCCCCCCAAAAGGAGCGCCCCCAAACCCTACGGTGGCTAAAATATTTTTTGCCCTAATGGAAAAGGGGGAAAAAAAACTTTTCACATTTCGTCTTCGTTTTCCTATATTTTAGGAAAGGTTTTATTTTCCTGGGGGTACAGTTTTCCCTTTTACGGCTCTATTGGGGTTTGTTTTTCTTTCTACCCCCCACCCCTATTTATTTTTTTAGCCCCCCTGATGAACCGCCATCTGTATTTATGGGGAAACGCATCAGGTAGGTCATTTGGGGGGCCCCCTTTTTGGGCCCAAAAATTCTTTTTAGTTTTTTTTTTTTTTGTATTTTTTTGGGTTTTTTTTTTTGCTATTGGGTACTTTTTTTTAAAACCACTCATTTTGGGGAAAATTTTTGGGGTTTTCCCCCAACCGTAGTGTGGGGTCGCTCCTTTAGGAGCGAGTGCTCCACCAGTTAGGTAGTGTGCCATGACAGTGGTACAATGTTTTTTTTAAATTCAATTATCTAAAACCCATTTAATTTTTATGATTTTATATTTTTCTTCAGCGTGGATTTTTTATTTTTTTTAGGAGAACAATTTGTTCGTATAATCATGGAAGTTTCAGACAGTTCATAGCCCGGAAGGTGGGGCAGAAAATATTAATTTTGTTTAAATGGGATTTTTTCCTTAGCAGATCCATTTGCCCTTTGGAAAGTATTCGGCCCCTTAAAAACTTTTCCCCCCTTTTTCCCAACCTTTTTCAGGTTTTTTAAAAAAAAAATAAAAAAATTGAATTTTTTTTCTGAAGAATTAAAAAACAGTGGGAAAAAATTTGGGGAAAGTGGAAAAAAATTTATTGGATTTTTTTAAACTTTTTTTGTAAAAAAAAAAAAAAAAATAAAAAGGGAGGCTTTGCAATTATTGGGGCCCTTGTTTATTTTTTCATTTGCAGAAAAAACTCACTCCAGAAGTTCATTTGGGAAATTTGAAGGATCCAATGTTGCCCTTTAAATTTAAATGTTGTTTGATAAATTTAATCCCCCTTTTGGGAAAACCCAAGTCCCCGGGGATAAAGGTCCTGCTCTGTGTTTAGTTTTCAGGGTTCTTTTTTAAAGGGCCCAGAGGGGGAAAGGGAAAACGTCCCGGGGAGGAGTTCACGCCTCCCCAGGGAAGAGGGAATCACCCCGGAAATTTAAAAATTTTTGATGGGGAAGATGGGATGGACCCAAAATAAAGGCCCATTCGGGAAAGGGAAAACCCTTGGGGAAAGTCTGAAAAAGGGCCCTGGGGATTTGGGCGGAGATTTATTTTCCAACAAGAGAATGACCCAAAACTAAAGCAAAATTTTAAAATTGGAAGGTTCACAAATAAACTTTATGGGGTGTTAAAATTGGCCGAGTCACAGTCCAGCCCTAAAACCCAAACGGAAATTGTGGAAAGACTGAAAAATGCTTTTCCCACAAATGTTTCCCCCTTGTAACTGAGCTTGGGGTGTTTTCCAAGGAAGAATGGGCCCAAGGAATTTCCGGGGCTTTGAGGTGCAAAACTGATGGAAATACCCCCCCAAAAGAGACTTGCAGCTTTAAATTGCAGAAAAAGGTGGGCGCTTAAAAAAGTATTTAATTAAAGGGGCGAATAATTTTTGACGCCCCACTTTTCGGGGTTTTTTTTTTTTTTTTTACAAAAGGTTTAAATTTTCAAATTAAATTTCCCTTCACTTCCAAGGGTGTCCACTTGGTGGGGATTCCCCCCCAAAAAATTTAATTTTTTTTATCTTTTTTTTGAAACCAAAATGGGGCAAAAGTTTGGGGAAAGTTCAAGGGGGCCGAATACTTTGAGAAGGCACTGTACATGACTGGGTGCGCCCTTCTGAGTTATATATCGTTTTCTGATTTATTTTTGGATGTATCGCTTTTAATAAACGTATTAAAGGTTATGTTTTAGTCTACCTTTTCCAGGTCAGTGATACACTCTGCGATCATGCCCCAATATCTTTCATGACTTTCAGGACTGCTGCACCCCTGTGAAAGACTTAACAAATTTGATACTTTTCAGAGTCCATTTAATGGTGTTGTTTCACAGATCCACAGGCAGCTTCAGACTCACACTTCCTGTCAGGCTGTAGGTGGTTCTACAGCAGTGATTGACATATCAGCTTTTCTAGTCCTAGCTGATCCTGCTAGAGGGACATTAATGATGGAGCGGTCTGAATAGCTGTACAGATGGCTAGAGAGCTCTAACTGGTAAAAAAAAAAATTGTCAGTAAGAAATATACACCTGATAAGAAACAGCAAGTTGTGACGTCTCCAGGGCTGTTAGAGCACATGGAGGTGGTTGGTAATGAGGGAAGCTTGTTTATATAAGCAGGAGCTACAAGAACAGTATTGTATTTTGTAATAGTCTTTATTTAACTTTGCCTACTTGTTTAAGGTTAATCATTATAGTAAGAATACCAATATAAATGAACATGAAATGGAAGCTCTGACTGCTTTCTGACATATCCAGAGATGGATGTGTGTTCTTTTTAGTGTGAGTGGTTTGCCTTTGTCCTTTCCAGGGCTGTACACGTGAGTTAAGACAAGGGCTCTAGATTTATTATTTTATTTTAATAAACATCTCCTTCTCTGCACAGAAGTATTCCTCCAACTCTGGGTATCTCCTTTCCCGGGTCATGTTTTTAGAAAGGTGCCTTTCTGCTTTGCATCTTTATAAAAGAGAGGATGACAGCTATTACACTCTGCCTGTGTTCTATCAGATATGCCTGTGTCTCCCCCACTGACCACACAGGAAAGCATATATCTCACTTCTCACTAATGCACCGCAGTTGCCTTTCCCTCATAAACACTCCATCTTTGCCCTTCTTTATTCCTTTAATCTATAAATAATCTTGGTTTAAAACATCAGAAACATTAACATTTCCTACTTTTCACAAAGATTTGTACATTTTTTAAGAATTGCACTAGTTATATGTAAGTGCTGTAGCATTACACACATCATTATATGTTTGGATAAATCCAAGAAAAGTCTTATCGGTTTATATTGCTTTTAAACTGTTTTTGGTAAACAGAAAAATAATACAAGAAACTTTGCACAGACATTCTATAGGTTGTTATTGTCACATTTGCCATGCTGAGATTTCGCACCTTCAATGTCAGTAGCGTAGAGGAAATCAACTGTGTTGATCTGTTTTAGTGGGTACATAAGGTTTGCGATAGGCTGTCTGCACACATATCCCTCGCTGTGGTCAATGGTAAAGAGGGGGACTTATTATAGTTGCATAAAAGGATGATTATTGGCCAAGGGTGGCAGTATTTCTGAAACTGTGCAGTTTGTGAACTGTTCGTGTGCTGCTGTGGTTGTAGGTTGACAAATGGCAACATAGGTGTGAGAACTGCAGAGTACTATGTGCAATTGACATGAGACGTAAAAGTCAGCTATAAAAGTGTGCAAGGGTGGACTGACACTACAGTGTAGCAGCTCACTGCCAAAATGAACCAGAAGGCAATCAGATGTTTGTCTAACACAATAGTTCAGCAAACCCCACTATGTATGGGGCTCTAAAGCCGATGGATGGTTACTGCACCTCTGCTGACAATGTTGAATTGGCAGTAAAGGCTTCTATTTCCATGGCAGTATCGAAAGTAGACCTCTGCTCGGAATTGGCAAAGGGTTGTCTTTTCTAATGAGTCTTTTCTGCTTCATTGAACAAATAGATGTTGGCATGTCAGGTGAAAAACATCAGAGAACAAACATAGTGCAACCATTGCTGGAAGAACACAAGCTGGTGGTGGCAACGTTTTGGTCTGAAGAATGTTTATGTGCCATTCTCGAAGCTCATTCATCCATATGGGAGGTGGTTTCAACTGGTTTGGGTATGAATCCATTCTTGCAGATTCTTGAGCTCTTCCAGCAAGACAATGCAATGTCTTGCACGGCTATAAATGTCCAATTTTGGTTGGAAGAGCATGAGCAAGGCTTCGAAGTACTATTCCGGCCCACTCATTTCCCAGATTTTAACCCAATTGAGCATCATTGGGACCACCTCGATCATTGGGTTTGCTCTATGTATCCTGTGCACATGTCAGTTACTCTGGATGTTAGTTAGGGGTCACAGTAATGTGTAGTTCACCAACATGAAGTCAACACAGTCTGATTATGCGTTCTTATTTCATCTCCAACTACAAACTGCAGTTAGAGTGCAAACAGACCTTGGCCAAGGACATAACAGACAAATTGCATCATGTTACATAGTTACATAGTTAGTATGGTTGAAAAAAGACACGTGTCCATCAAGTTCAACCAAGGGTGGGGAAAATGTGGTTGAAGGGCGGGAGACAAGGATTTTAAGCCCAGCCTCACCACTGGTTAATGCCCTGAAACCCACAAGGCAAGAACCAATCTGCTCCAGGGAAGACCCCATCTCAGACCCCAGATCCTCCACCAGCCAGGATACAGAATTTTACATAGCATTAATATTCTTTAGTTCCAGGTAGGTATCTAAGCCTTTCTTGAAACTCTCTACAGTTCCTGCTGTGACCAGCTCCTCAGTCAGGTTATTCCACAGATTCACCATTCTTACAGTGAAGAACGTCCTTCTCCTCTGGAGATTGAATCCTTTTTTCTCTAGTCGAAGGGAGTGTCCCCTTGTCTTTTGAGGGGGCTTCACTTGAAATAATTTTCCCCATACTTTTTGTAGGGACCATTTATATATTTATATAAATTAATCATGTCCCCCAGAAACCATCTTTTCTCAAGACTAAATAAGTTCAATTCTACTAACCTCTCCTCATAACTAAGGTGCTCCATTCCCCTTATGAGTTTGGTTGCTCGTCTTTGTACTCTCTCTAGCTCCATTACATCTCTTCTATAAACTGGGGCCCAGAACTGAACACCATATTCTAAGTGAGGTCGCACCAATGCTTTATACAGTGTTAGAATTACATCCTTGTCCTGCGTGTTGATGCCTCTATTAATACACGCCAATATCTTACTTGCACTAGAGGCAGCTGATTGACATTGCATGCTGTTCTGTAGTCTATGATCTACAAGAACGCCCAGATCTTTCTCAACAAGCGATTCTCCAAGTTTTTCTCCCCCTAGGACATATGATGCCTGTAGATTATTTCTACCCATGATATATGTAGCTGCTCTTCAGTTTCTCTGTGCTTGTCTGAACCATTCCTTCTTTTCATGTCAGCCAGGGCTGTTTTAATTCCCAACCCACTCTGCTGTCTCTTGATAATAGCATCCCATGTGATGTGCATCTATAGCTCTTTTTGCAGCAGGTGGACGGGACTCCCCGCCCCCCTTTTCTGTGATTGGCTGACTGATATGTAATTCAGCCTGTTCGGACATGGCCCCTGAATGGGAAACGCCCTCTGTGCTGTGATTGGCTGCCTGCACTCTGTGCTTACTCCCCTCTGAGCTGTGGAAAACAAAAGTGAAACAAACTGCCTGAGAGGGCTATGTGTGTACAATAAAGGCTGCCTCAGCTCCTCTCTGTACTCATCTCCCAGTGATGACTCTATGTTAAGGATCTGGGCAATTACTGAACCTCTAGCTGCTAGATTCACCTTATACTCTGTGCTCCCCCCATATAACAGCTTTATACAGTCGGCTCTAACTCCTGCCTGATAATGGGTAGTGGGTGGGGTTCAGATCTGTAAAGGGTTAAAGCTTGTCAGTAAGTAATGTAAACAAACTCTGTATTTCAAGATAACAAAGAAAGCAGAGGACCACTGCTTCAGCCTATAAGAGCAGAGAGAGAGGTGGCCAGTAACTAGGGAGATTTGTGTACAAAAAAAGGAGATAAGATCTGCTCTAAAATTTGAAGAGAAGCAAAATCAGAACAGCAATATGTTTGGTAAAAGTCTAAAAATGTCAGTGGGCATGTGATTAATATTACTGAGGACAATGTGGCAAGTACTTTTGAGGAGTATTTGACTGACAATGGCACAACTGATTACACCTACACAACTTTCTGTTATATTTGTATACGTCAGCTACAATTAATTGTAGATTTATGGTAAATTATACACAGTTATATAATAGTACAATGTAAGTGAATGAGGTTTTTAAAAATTCCAACAGATTTATATGCATGAGCAGGCACAGACGCTTAAAGCTGGACTCTAATCTAAACTCCTAATTCATACACTACTTGACAGAGAAGCTCCTAATACATATCTCAGCTACTGAGATTCAGACAAAAGACTTGGAGAGCAAAGAACGTTCGGAATATCACATTGTCATTCAATGATACAAATCCTAGGCAAATCTGGTAAAATGACATCATCCCTATAAGGGCTTGTCCCCACGGCAAGAGTTTTTGGATGATTTTACAGACGGTTTTTAGTTTTGAAAACTGTCTGTAAACTGTCTGTCAAACTTTACAATGGACCTCTATGGAAAATCCGTGCAGCGGTCCCCACTGCAGGGGTCTTCCGCTGGACGTCCAAAAACATAGAACATGTTCATTCTTCCGCCCGGCTTTCGGGTGGAATATGAACAGGTCTATTCAAAGGGGGAGGGCTTTTCTCCGCAAACAGCGGTGTGCATAGCCGCAAAACAGAGCATATACCGGTTGGATAAACCGACCAGTATTTGCTCTCTGCCGTGGGGATGTGCCCTAAAAGTGCTGCTAAGTCCCAATAAAATGCCAGCAACTGTATAGTGACCCCTGAAGAAGCGAACCCGTGAAACCCCGTCAGGGCAATGTTGTATTGGCAGTAGTGTTAGGGTAGGTGTTGCAACTGGTTGATACGCATGTTTGACTGTCCTTTGTGACTCACTTGTTCATACTTGCATGTGCCGTAACACAACTGAACCAGTTTACTATTACGCGAATGTCATAACCTATATTTGATGTTCAGCCTAATGTTTTGTAGGTTCATCCTTAAACTATATTCCATGTGGTTTTAATAAGATTTAATAAAGCCTTTGCACTTTTAAAGGATATATTGTTCCTGTTTCTTTGTTTATTTATGATATTTGGGAGTTGTCCAATGATTTTAATAGGGTGGGGGGCTCTTTACTATCATTTTCTTTAAGCAATGCCTTGTGACTATTGCTAGATTTTTTTTTTTGTTTCGATTTACAGTAGTATTGAATAGAACTGCGCAACATAGAGCAGAATACTAGGTGTCGCAGTACAGGCTCTGCCCACAAAGCTTAGTGCAATATAAAATATTCTTGATATCTAAAGAAATTACATAGAAGATGAAATGCTACCATTACAAAATACAGCTCATCCCACATAAACAACTTCATATATGTCAATATAAAACAAAAAAAGTTATGGCTCTTGGAAAGCAGGAAGGAAAAATGTGAATGAAAGTTCACTGAGTCTCCCAGGGGTTCAAACAGTATTAACCCCTTAAGCCAATCGCCTGAAAAGTACATAATGACCAGCACATTTTTTTTAGTTTTCACCTCCTTGCATTTCAACAGTTGTAACCTTTTTATTTTTTCAATGACGCAGTTGTAAGAGGCCTTGTTTTATTCAGAATAAGTTGTAATTTTGGGGGAAATATTTTAAGTTATTATTGTAGATTTTTTTTAAATTTTATTTTTTTTTTTACCACTAAACATTTTAGAATCTTCACTTTTCCACTACCCATATACCCATCTTCCTACTGGGGGGTTTATATAAGTCCCTTCCTAATAAGGGTTTATACAGAAAAGCATGAAACGCCCAGTCCCCATAGAAACTGGCTTTTCTATGATAGAAAATCCAGCTGCCTGCTGTGGGGGATTGGAAGGTCCTTTATTGGTACCTATTAGGTAGGTTTATAGACCCCCTCCAAGTTGGTAGGTACATAGGATATATGTTCCCCAGTAGATAGATATATAGGTAATAGGGTCCCCAAGTAAGTATATAGATAATAGGGTCCCACAGTCTGAAGATATCTGAAGATAGGTAATAGGGTTCACCCAGTAGTTATATAGGTAATAGGGCCCCCAGTATATAGATAGGTAGGTAATATGGCTCCCAGTATATAGATAGGTAATAGGGCCGCTAGTATATATAGGGCCCCCAGCATATAGATAAATAATAGGGCCCCCAGTATATAGGTTGGTAATAGGGCTCCCAGTATATAGATAGGTAGGTAATAGAGCCCCCAGTATATTGATAGGTAGGTAATAGGGCCCCCAGTATACAGATAGGTAGGTAATAGGGCCCCAGTATACAGCTAGGCAGGTGATATGGCCCACAGTATATAACATACATGCCAACTCTCCCGTTTTTTGGCGGGGGGGTCCCGCTATTTGGGGTCCCCTCCCGCCCTCCCGGGGGAGTTGGCATTTCCTCCCGCCGCCAGCAGGCGGGGGGGTCCTTTAAGTGGCACGCGGCGACAAGTAGCGCTAGTGCCTACTCTGGCGCCGCCGGGCCGCTCCTACAGGCGGGTGAAGCGCCCGCAGCGGCCGCTTCACCGCCCCGGAGTCTCGCTGTGCAGGGAGGAGGCAGGAGGGATCGCTCCCTCCTCCCCCCTGTATGTCCGGCGCCGGTGGTGTGCGCCGCACATTTCAGGTCGGCGCGCAGGGGAAGTGACGCGCGGCGCAGGGGAGTGACGCGCGGCTGCTCTCACTTCCCCCCGCGCCGTGAGGAGATCGTCCGGATGGCGGGCCCTGCTGCAAGGGCCTGGTGAGGTAAGTGGATTTTATTATTTTATTTTTATTAGCTATATGGGGGGCTCTGCCTGGCAACAATGGGGGGGATCTACCTGGCAACAGAGGGGACATCTACCTGGCAACAATGGGGGGCACTACCTGGCAACAGAGGGACATCTACCCCCGGGAACTATGGGGGGCACTACCTGGCAACAGAGGGGGCACTACCCGGAAACAATGGGGGCACTACCTTTGGGAACAATGGGGGCACTACCTGGCAACAGAGGGGCATCTATCTGGCAACAGAGGGGGACTACCTGGCAACAATGGGGGCACTCCTGGCAACAGAGGGACATCTAAACCTGGGAACAATGGGGGCACTACCTGGCAACAAGGGGGCACTACCTGGCAACAGAGGGGGCACTACCTAGGCAACAATGGGGGCACTACCTGCCAACAGAGGGGACATCAAAACCCGGCAACAGAGGGGGCACTACCTGGCAACAATGGGGGCACTACCTGGCAAAAAATGGGGGGCCACTACCTGGCAACAGAGGGGACATCTACCTGCCAAAAGAGGGGGCAAATACCTGCAAACAATGGGGGCATCTACCTGGCAACAGAGGGGGCACTACCTGGCAACAATGGGGGCACTACCTGGCAAACAATGGGGCACTACCTGGCAAACCAATGGGGGCACCTACCTGGCTAAAAAGGGGGGCACCTACCTGGCTAACAAAGGGGTGAACCTACCTGGCCCACAGAGGGGGCATTACTTGGCTACAAGGGGCATCTACCTGCCTGTAAGGCCACTACCTGCTTCCGGGGGGTCACTACCTGGCAATAAGGGCATCTACCCGGCTTTCTTCCAAAGCCCTTATGCA
>JAODAL010076330.1:0-13673 GCA_025379985.1 Phyllomedusa bahiana | reverse complement strand
GTTAGGATGCTGTTGGCTGAGGAGGACACTCTGTGCTTGCTTGCAGACTGTGTGGATCTTGCAGGAACTGCAGATTCAGCTGTGTTTTTGACTATTCTGCCACAGATATACGTTAGAGAAAGTCCCTGAGAGGTTGTGAGAGGATTCTCAGTATAAGCTAATGGTAGACAGTGAACTCGCTGACAATAAGTTCCAGCGTGTAGCCAGTTGCATGTAGAGAAGATGCAATGGAGTTGCTTAAGGTACAGTTTAATGGATTTACCTTGAAGAACTGTATGCCATGCGGTCAAAACACAATGCTACATCACAGTGAAGATCAGTAAGTCTGCTTGCAGCCAAGCTGGATGACAGAGAAGAAACAGGACGTGATGTAAGAGAGAGGGAGGAGAAGAGGAAAACAATGTACTATGGGAAAATTAATTAAAGGAGCAGGCACGTGAATATAAAAACAATGAACCCTTTAGCCACTGGGTGGCAGCATTACATAGTATAAGAAAACATAACATTGCACAGTACATAAATATGAAGCTGTGACAGCATAGTATCAAAATTTAGAGTAGCCCACCTCTCCTGTCGTCGTTCAGACAGTCGGGTATCGATTCGGATGCAGTGATTAATGAAGGCATCCAAACCTAAAGGGGCCTCTGCACGGGCAAGTTCATCCTTTACTGCACTGCATAGTCCTTTCCTAAAAAAAGACAATTTCGCTGCGTCATTCCAGTTGGTGTCGACTGCCCACCTCTTGAACTCCATGGCATACTCAGCAACTGGGCGTTTGCCTTGGCGCAAGGATAGTATTGCAGCTTCAGCAGTAGCACCGCGATTGGGATCGTCAAACATCTGACTCATGGCGTCGATGAACTCTTCCAGGTGATTCAGCCGGGCGTCTTGAGTTTCAATTAAAGGGCTAGCCCAGGCAATGGCTTTGTGTGTCAGCAGCATAATGATACACAGGACCTTCGATCTGTCGGTAGGAAATTGCGCAGGGTTTGCGTCGAAGTATAGCCTACATTGATTGAGGAAACCCCGGAATTTGTCGCGATCTCCGCCGAATCTGAAGGGTGGCAATTTCGGGCTCATGACAGGCACCGAAGTGGGTGGTCCAGAGGCTTGACTCTCCAGGTGGACCATCCGGTCGGATAATGCGTGCATCGTTTCACGTAGTTCCTGAATCGCTTGTCCATACACTTGGATATTATGGCCAGTCTGGCCTTCATAAGCGTCACATTTGACTTTCAATGCTTGCATCTCGGTGCGCATGTTAGCCATAGCAGTCTGAAGCTGTTTGATGCGAGCTTCCGGACTTCCAGCCCCAGCGGACTCCATTTTGTGGCTTGAGTATCCTGTCACGATACTAGTGGATACAGCTGGAATCCAATGGCTAGGACTGGCTTGAACACAGCGAAGGCCAATGCAGACTGGAACAGGAGGCAGCAGAGATGTAGACTGGATCCTAGGCAAAGTCAGGAGGAGCACAGTTGAATGACACGTAGGTATTAGAAGTTTGCAGGGTAAACCGCAAAGGTGAGGAACTAACGGGAATGCAAGTTCCAGGCTAGAGGACTGCACAGCAGGAGCTTAAACACAATACTCAAGCAATGAGTAACAGGCTTGAGGAGTTTATATATGCTGACAAACAGGAAACAGGAAACAAGATGGCACCCAGCTGAGACACGATCCACCATCTTGACTGAGGGCAAACTTAAGGGCAAACACAGTAAACAAGTTCCAAGTCATAGCAGGAGATTCCTGACACCTTTCTGGCATATAATGCACCTAGTTTTGGTGTACTGCAGTTCACCTATATGGAGAATAGGGTGTCGACAGTTTTTTGCCGCAAAATACACCAAAACAATGGTGCATTCGTATTAGGACATGTTGCCCTATGTGATTGCTTGGACCAAAATGATATTGAATCTTATGTAGATGTATGAAATTATTGTTTCAAATCTTGATCCACTCTGATAGCCTCTGGGATCAGGAGGCAAATATTTCCTTTTTCGGGCAGTTTGGTTCATGTCTTACAGGAGTCTTACTTTCCTCTGGATCAATAAATAGAAGTAAAACGTTGTAAAATTACCCATACCCCTCCAGTGTCAGACTGGGGAGTTGATCTTGGGTGCCCACCCTACAGCTACTGTACATGAAAGTATTACCTGCCTCTTGGACATAAATTTTACCACATAATACAGTGTGCAAAACAGAACTGTATTGAGTAGTATGCGATACCAAGGGAGTCACATATTTGTCTCACATGCCTTTCTATCCCACATGTCTGTCTGTCTCACACATATGTCAGTCTAACATATTATAGACACATGGCTAAGTAGCTCCATCCATATCCCAATCCACCCCCACCAGTCCACATACAATATCCATCTCCAAGTTTTATTTGCTCTCACACCTCGCCACTTTCTAAAATAAACACCAATATAAACACAATCAAGAAAGTAAAAGTGAAACCCCCTAATCACAGGGTCAGTGACAGGTGTGCACTATGACATTATAAAGTGGACAACCCCTTTAACTATCAGTATAAGTGGCCCATGTCCTTTCTCTTTGCTTCCATAAATACAATAAGTAAGAAAACCCACTTTTATCTTTGGCCTTCAGTGCATCCACATAGGCTGCTAGCCAGTACTTTTGCTTCAGCCATGTACTGTGTTGTACATTAATTTTTAGCCTTTTTTAAAAATATGTTATCATACTGTGCTTTGGCCATCTGCAGGGCAATGCACCAAAAAGACAAGACAGATGCTTGAGCATTGTCCATTGCAGTAGGAATTAAAGGGGTTGTCTCACTACATCAATTAATCTTACCTCAGTCCTGTTTTAATGGTTTCATTTTGAATTCATGGTCTTGTTTACTGACTTTTACTAGGCTGCAGTAGAAGCCAGGTCTGTAGCTATAGTAGCCAGTGCTGGCAGCCTATCACGAGGGATCAAGCAGGTCTGTAGCTATAGCGACCAGAGGAGCTGATGCAGCCCATACAAGAGGGGATATCTAGGAATAGGTAGGACACTGTTAATCGACACATATTGCAAAGTGACTTGTTTTTGCAAGATCTTTAATATTAATAGCAATCGTTGTAGTGAGACAACCCCTTTAAGTTATTCTGAGGTTGTCATCTGAGCTCTAGCAGGCATAACAGGCTTCCTGCAAGAGAAACAATATAAAATCCTGAGCATTTGGTCTTGGCATCCTGGACTCTTGCTTTAGTCTCCAAGATCTGCCAGTTATATGAAGGATTATTCTTATAGCAGTTCAGCATTTACATAACTGGCCTTGTGGTACAGCTTAGCTATAGGTCTCGAGTGAGTTCTTAGTCCTGGGCTTACACTGGGTTTAGTGTCAGGGTCTTAAAAGAAAGGGATTTAGTATAGAACCAGTAGCTGTGCTTCTTGGATCTGTGTCTGTCCACTTATGTGTGCTTACCTCAGTGTTTACATCCAGTAGTAATATAAGCTGTTGTATTAGATGTGATGTGCATCATTTACACTTTACTGTAACCTATAGGAGCCTGGCTGGCTTCCCTCAGAACATCACGAGCAATACAACCCTGTTACCATTCAATTTTCATCAGTTAAACCATCTTATAGTCTCATGAGGTATTGTAATTACTTAAAAGGGATGTATCGTTTCATCAGTTCGTGTGTTTCATTGTATTTTCAGTTTCTCAGCTAATCAAATCCAGGGGCGTTTCTTCCCCTCCCAACTGGGTGTTTCTTAACGCAAGGGAGAATCCGACCAGCACTGGGGAACAGTGTTTACACAAAATGAAGATAAGGGAGACTGTGAAAACAAGACAGCTTTGCAAATGAGCAACAAACAACTCACTTGAAAGTGTAGCAGCTTCACACTGAGGAGGAGGAGAGAGGATATTCCAGCCCGACGAGACGATAAAGGTAAAATCCAATAACTTTATTTTCCATAAAAAAGCGTTTTTTTCTTTAAGTCACGTACATGGATGAAAAACGATGATCAGGGCATAACCAGGTTGCAAACCGGCATGGCACAAACCGACGCGTTTCGGGATCAAGTCCCTTACTCTTGGTTCTATCCAGCTTGCAAACTTGTCTTTTTGTGTATTTATACAAACCTAATTTTTTTAAATTTTCCTATGTTGTCATTATCTCTTAGTTTGAATTTTTCCGGTGAAATTCTCTGACATCACACAGGGGCGGTACCGGAAGGTGGCTATTTAAATCCACCAGGTCACTCCACAAGCATGCACGATAGAACCAAGAGTAAGGTACTTGATCCCGAAACGCGTCGGCTTGTGCCAAGCCAGTTTGCAACCTGGTTATGCCCTGATCATCGTTTTTCATTCATGTACGTGACTTATAGAAAATAACGCTTTTTTATGGAAAACAAATAAAGTTACTGGATTTTACCTTTATCGTCTCGTCGGGCTGAAATCTTCTCTCTCCTCCTCCTCGTTGTGAAGCTGCTACACTGTCAAGTGAGTTGTTTGTTGCTAATTAAGTTGGGAGTTGTCTGCCTACTATTTGCTTGCTTCACCGGGACATTTGGATCACAGAAGGTGAGCTGGTTTATATTCCTATGTTCTTTGAAGCTTTGCAAATGACATCCAACTGCAAAGTTGCTTGTTTTCACCGTCCCCTTATTCTGAAGAATGTAATGTAATGATACAACCCCTTTAATATTAAATAATATTGGACGCTTACTACCGTAGTAAGAGGACTTGTACAGGGTTCTAGACTTATTCAATCAATTATCTACTTGGAGACAATTTTTATTTTATTTTTCCGCCATGTTTTCAGATTTTGTTTTTTGCAGAACTTGATGCCACTATGTAACTTACCAAATAATGCATTGATAAGCATTACATAGAACGGTTCAAAAAAGACATATGTCCATCAAGTTCAACCAAAGGTGGGAAAGATGTGGATAATGGGAGTGGTTGAAGAAATTTTTAAGCCTTGCTTCCCCTACTGATGAAGACTTGGATGCCATGAGGCAAGAAGCAATCTGCCCTAATGGAAGATTTCATTTCTGATCTGATTTCTGATCATTCTGACATCAGACTGGATCTAGACGTTTTATACGTATTGTTTTATATAGATAAGTATTGCTTTTTTCGGTCATTTTCTGACACAGGTAACACTACTTTTTAATTTTTCTGTTGGTGGAACAGTATGAAGACTCATTTTGTGCAAGGCAAGTTATAGTTTTGGTTGACCTTTACGGAGAAACAGCGTTCATCCTCTGACTCGTCAGGCTGTGGGTGGTTCTATTGCAGTGATTGGCATATTTAGTTTCTCTGTAACTAGCTGAGACATTACAAAGAAGTAAGCACAGGAGATTAAGTCTTCAGTTAAAAAAGCTAAAGGGGCTCTGAGGAGTATAATTAATTGCTTATCTGTAAACAAAAGCTAATCTTGTTAGAGGTAATGAGTCTTCTCCGAGAGAGAGATCTGTCCATGGTGACATAACTCCATACCTAATCATGAAGGAAGATTATGGATATAACCAGAGAAACCTGTGTGCACTCTTTGCAGATAAAATCTCTCTTATCTCATGACCAAGGTAAAATCCAAACACTAATGTATTTGGAAAAAGTCTTCAATTACCTGTCCCTACATGTTGAAAGCTAATCTTTGAAGTAAGAAGATTCCTTTAGGTGTTTTGGTTTTTTTTACATGGTGAATTGAAAAAGGAGGGTGTTTTGAATATTTAATATTTGTTTTAAGCTGTGATGCTGAAAAATGTTGCACAGTATACTACAGAACTCAAGATGGCAGGTCTGTGGGCCTTCACCGACTGCAATGCCAACTGCTTGGCACCCCACAATTTTACAGAGGGCAGTCGGGGAGCAGAGGTAACACCAATTTCTAACTTCTTAGATACTGCAGCCACCATTGACTGTACTATCTATAGTGAGTGAATGACTGGGATTGGAGTCATCTCTGATCCTGGCCACTGTTGGCAGGTGTCCACTATAGTTAACAGCCGGCAGGTGCTGTGAATAGGACAGAGACTGCTCTTAAGCTTGGTCCATACTGATTCCCCCACATCTTGATGTACTTGTTAGAAGTGCCATACTAAAGTTCCCTGGGCCCATCAGAGAGACTTATTCTGAGTGTCCACCATATATTTATACAGGACATGTACATGGCAGCTCCAAATGAGGTTGTCTTCTGCTATCAGTGTAGGACTGGGGGGTCTGGAGCCCACAGGGGAGATGATCTTGGTGGGCCCCCCTACTGTACATGAAAATATTACCGGCCTCTCGGACATAAACGCGCCCATTTTACCACATAATACAGTGTGCAAAACAGACTGTATTGTGTAGTAACAATAGCAAGTGGTCACATATCTGCCCTGTCTAACATATAGACACAGGGCTAATAGCCCATCCATACCCCTCCACCCCAATACAATATCCCCCCTCCACCCACATACAATATACCCCTCCACCCTCATACATTATCCCCTCCACCCACATAAAATATCCCCCTCCACCCACATACAATATCCCCCTCCACCCACATACAATATCCCCTCCACCCACATACAATATCTCCCTCCACCCACATACAATATCTCCTCCACCCACATACAATATCCCCCTCCACCCACATACCATTTTCCCCCTCCACCCTCATACAATATCCCCTCCACCCACATACATATCCCCCTCCACCCCCCATACATTATCCCCTCCACCCACATAAAATATCCCTCCTCCACCCACATACAATATCCCCTCCACCCACATACAATATCCCTCCTCCACCCACATACAATATCCCCCTCCACCCACATACAATATCCCCTCCACGTTTCCCTTGGTCACCGCACCTCAGCACCTTCTAAAATAAACACCAGCAAAAATAAAGTGTAACTCCTATCACAGGGTCAGGTGTTCCCTCACTCTTACAATCAGGAACACATGTACTCTAACACTATACTAATGCCAATATAACCTACAACACTGCCATAGGGAGACAACATAGATGTCAGACACCAGCTCAGGTATAACCTACAACACCGCCATTTTGGGAACCACATAATGGTCAGACACCAGCTCAGGTATAACCTACAACACCGTTTATATAGAGACCACATAGGGGTTCAGACACCCAGCTCAGGTATAACCTACAACACCTGCCATATAGAGACCACATAGGGGGTCAGACACCAGCTCAGGTCACCATCACATTCCAATATAAAAAATACCCCCTGAAATCAGGGACTCACCGGAACGTCTTATCTGATGAGTTTGTTCTCTTCTCTCAGAGTTGTTCTTATTCCCTTTTCTTCTGCATCCGTTCCACACCGACCTGATGACTTGTCCAGGCCACAGCTCACCCCCTGCAGAATTACACACAAATTTAATCTTAGAATCCTCAATTTTTCCTGCATCTCTTTACCTATTCCCACCTCTGTACAAACTACCCAGAGGTGGGAGAGCGGGTACAAGCCATAACTTAGAAGCCTAGTATCCTAAGGGGCTGGAAGGTGGGGAGAGGACTAACCCCCTGGAGATAATACTACAACTATGAGCTGCTGCCCTCTCAATTATATTACCAGGTAGGTAGGCAAATAGGCAAGGCCCCAGGTTACTAAATAGGCCCTATTTAGGTAGCTAGACCTCCGCTGGATAAGTTGGTAGGCCATCCCCAGGTAGGTTGGTGGGTACCTAGCCACAGGTGGGTAGGTCAATAGCCTCGAGGTAGATAAGCAAGGCCCCGGGTTAAGGAAAGTAGATAGCTACAGTTATGTTGGTGGACCCCAGTTAGGTAGGCTGTAGGAAGGTTGTTACCTCCATTTAGTTAAGCTGTAGGTAGTTAGGGTCCACTTTAAATAGGCTGCAAGCAGGTAGGGACCCCCTTTAGGTAGTATACAGGCAATTAGGGCCGCCTTTAGGTACTATACAGGCAGTTAGGTCCGCCTTTAGGTACTATACAGGCAGTTAGGGCCTCCTGTAGGTACTATACAGGCAGTTTAAGGCCCCCTTTAGGTAAATATAAAAGGCAATTAGGGCCTCCTTTAGGTACTATACAGGCAGTTAAGGCCTCATTTAGGTACTATACAGACAGTTAGGGGGTTCCTTTAGGTAGTATACAGGCAATTAGGGCCTCCTTTAGGTACTATACAGGCAGTTAAGGCCTCCTTTAGGTACTATACAGACAGTTAGGGGTCTCTTTTAGATAGTATACAGGCAGTTAGGGGTCTCTTTTTGATAGTATGCAGGCAGTTAGGGCCCCTTTAGGTAGTATACAGGTAGCTAGGGGCCTCCTTTAGCGAGTGTGCAGGATATCAGGGCCCCCCCTTTAGCTACTGTGGAGGTGGTCAGGGCCCCCTTTAGTATTTAGGTAGTCAGGGCCCCCTTTAGGCAGCAAGGGCCCCCTTTAGTAGCCAGGGCCCGCTTTTTAGCCAGGGCCCCCCTTTAGATAGCCAGGGCCCCCCTTTGTAGTCAGGGCCCCACTTTGTAGCCAGGGTCCCCCATTGTATCCAGGGCCCCCATTTAGATAGTTAGGGCCCCCTTTGTAGCAAAGGCCCCCTTTAGATAGTCAGGGCCCCCTTTAGATAGTCAGGGCCCCCTTTCGATAGTCAGGGCCCCCTTTGTAGTCAGGGCCCCCTTTGTATTCAGGGCCCCCTTTGTAGTCAGGGCCCCCCTTTAGATAGTCAGGGCCCCCCTTTGTAGCCAGGGCCCCTCTTTAGATAGCCAGGGCCCCCCTTTGTAGCCAGGGCCCACCTTTGTAGCAAGGCCCCCCCTTTAAATAGTCAGGGCTCCCTTTGTAGCCAGGGCCCCCCCCCTTTGTAGTCAGGGCCCCACGCCCTTTTGTAGTCAGGGCCCCTTTGTAGCCAGGGCCCCTCTTTTGATAGTCAGCCCCTTTTGTAGCCAGGGCCCCCCTTTGTAGCCAGGGCCCCCCTTTAGATAGTCAGGGCCCCCTTTGTAGCAAGGGCCCCCTTTAGATAGTCAGGGCCCTCTTTAGATAGTCAGGGCCCCTTTTGTAGTCAGAGCCCCCTTTTTTAGCCAGGGCCCCTCTTAGATAGCCTGGCCCCCTTTGTAGTCAGGGCCCCCTTTGGGATTCAGGGCCCCCTTGTAGTCAGGGCCCCCTTTAGATAGTCAGGGCCCCCCTTTGTAGCCAGGGCCCCCCTTTTGTAGCAGGGCCCCCCTTTAGATAGTCAGGGCCCCCTTTGTAGCCCGGGCCCCCCCGTTAGAGAGTCAGGGCCCCTTGTAGCCAGGGCCCCCCTTTGTAGCCAGGGCCCCTCTTTAGATAGTCAGGGCCCCTTTGTAGTCAGGGCCCCCTTTGTAGCCAGGGCCCCCTTTGTAGCCAGGGCCCCCCTTTAGATAGTCAGGGCCCCCTTTGTAGCCCGGGCCCCCCTTTAGATGGTCAGGGGCCCCTTTTTAGATGGTCCAGGGCCCCTCTTAGTCAGGGCCCCCCTTTAGATAGTCAATGCCCCCTTTGTGGTCAGGACCCCCCTTTAGATGGTCAGGGCACCCCTACTTTAGATGGTCAGGGCCCCCCTTTGTAGTCAATACCCCCGTTGTGGTCAGGGCCCCCCCGTTAGATGGTCAGGGCCCCTCTTTAGATGGTCAGGGCCCCTCTTTAGATGGTCAGGGCCCCCTTTAGATGGTCAGGGCCCCCTTGTAGTAAGGGCCCCCTTTAGATGGTCTGTGCCCCTCTTTATATGGTCCGGGCCCCCTTTGTAGTCAGGGCCCCCTTTGTATTCAGGGCCCCTCTTCAGATGGTCAGGGCCCCTCTTCAGATGGTCAGGGCCCCCTTTGTAGTCAGGGCACCCTTTAGATGGTCAGGGCCCCTCTTTATATGGTCAGGGCCCCCTGTGTAGTCAGGGCCCCCTTTAGATGGTCAGGGCCCCGCTATAGATGGTCAGGGGCCCCCCTTTGTAGTCAGGGCCGCCGTTTGATGGTCCGGGACCCTCTTTAGATGGTCAGGGCCCAGATTGTAGTCAGGGCCCCCTTTAGATGGTCATGGGTCCTCTTTAGATGGTCAGGGCCCGTCTTTAGATGGTCAGGGCCCCCTTTGTAGTCAGGGCCCCCTTTAGATGGTCAGGGCCCCCCTTTGTAGTCAGGGCCCCCCCTTAAGATGGTCAGGGCCCCTGTAGGTAGAGTTAAAAAAAAACAAACAAAAAAACAAGAAACAGCCACTTACCTGGCTCCGGCTCCCGCAGCTCTGAGCTGCCGCCGGCTCCTACTGCGGTCCTGCATAAGCGGCGCGGTGAAGTGACGTCACCGCGTCGCCTACGTCAGCAGCAGACTGAAGGCCTAGTGCGTTCAGCCTGCCGGGGAGATCAGCGGAGCGCAGCGCTAGTGGCGCTGTGCTCCGCTGACACCGCGCAGCCCCTGGAGTCGGGGACAATAGTCCCCAACTCCCGGGCCGGTCTCTGGGCACTCGGGACGCGGGTCCCGGGCGTTCAGAGACCGAATGCGTGGACGGGCCCCGGGGAGCGGCGGCACTGCCTCCGGGGCCCCCAGCAGCTCGGAGGGGCCCACCGGGGGATTCCCCGGTCTCCCGGCGGCCCAGTCTGAGCCTGTCTGCTATACCTTTGGTGCCCTGAAATATTTGGGATACAATATTGTGCCAGAGCTTTGACCCACCAGAGGATGCTTTCATGATCTGGTGAGCCAGTCCAACCCTGCGTATAGTTCAAATGTTTGTGATATTGGATCACTGTAGATTTCCTAAATGAAGGCATATTAATCATAGATTACATTTCCATTGACATTTCTGCTTGTATATCATTCATATCCTAAGTGATGTTATGAGTGGAACAGCATGTGAATGTTGAAGCCGAAGGGTGTTTATGTATGGTCTGCACTTGACCACGGCAACCAACAATCGTAAAGCTGCCAATGCTGTTCTATATTAACATTTGACGTAAACTTACATCCTAATGTCGGTAAGGAGCTATGTACTGGGACTGCTCCACAGTCCCGCTACATAGGCAGCTGGTGACGGCTGCTGATTGCAGCTGACTCCCACCTTAACAGCAGGGAATGGAGCTGGCTCCGTTGCCTGTCGTTTAACCCTAAATGAATGAGAAACAGTGCCGTGCCTTGTGAAGGATTCCATCGCCACCATGTTCTCCGTTTCACCACTTCCTGCCTCTGCAGAAAATGGCATTGCGGCGCAAATTTCAAAAATAGAAAATGGATTTTGTTTATTTTGGCGGCAATATAACATAACACAAACCCTACGTATTTGGTAACGCTGGAATCATCAGCCTGCAGAATACAGCGAACACCTCATTTATATTGAAGAGTGAATGCTGTAAAAACAAAACCCCTGCAAACATAACAAATGTAAAAAAATTTCCACATTTCGACCCACTTTTTTGCAGTTTCCTAGTATATTCTATGGTACGGTGAATGACACGGCTAGAAAGTACATGTAGCCCCACAAAATAAAAGCTCTCATATGTTTATGTAGATGGAAAAATAAAAAAGTTATGGCTCTTGGAAGGCTCAGAGGAGAAAATTAATGTGTTGACCAAAAAAACCACTGTGTCCTTAAAGAGGACTTATCACCTTCAGCGAAACCTCATGAAGTAACAGAAGACTAAAATACAAACACTTTCTCAAATATGCTGCATTAGGAAAATCAAAGCATTTCACCTGTAATTCTGTTTTTAAAAAACCTCTGGCCCTTTAAGACAGCTCTGAAGTCAGGTCAAGTCGGCAAATGACAGCGTGATGGATCACTATGTTGACAGTTGTATAAAATCTCCTGCTTCTGAGCTGGGAGAGCCCACTGTGCAAGGGGGAGCCTGTAAGTCTACATCATGTGCACACCAGCAGCAGTGTTCTAAGGATGAGGAGGCTGAACGGGTAAACTCTGTCACACTATGTCCTCAGTGTGCTGTGCCTGTTGTACTGTATGTAGTGAGAGACTCAGATTAAGCTGTACAAGCAGCTATATCCTCAGCTCCCCCTGCACAGTTGGTAGCTCCCAACAGAATGATAAGATTCTCCAGAGTTACAAAGTAAAAGTAAAACCTGTTCCCCTGTAAAACTGAGGGAAACTCTCCGGATTGCTAATGACATGTATTTGAGAAAAGTCTTTCATCTACTATCAATTTTTGTGTGCTTGTGTGGAGGTGATGGGTGCTCTTTAAGGGGTTAAAACGGTAAGTCAATTTTTTTTATTTAATAGAATTCGATGTTCCATTATTATCCAGGGACTTTAAAGGGGTTGTCCACCTCATTTTTCATTACCATAGTAGGACCCATTTAATATAAAATACTTCTAATCACCTCTCCTCTCAACTCCGTTTCAGTATCACGGCCTCCTCACCCGCTGCAGGTCTTCTATTTTCTTCTTTTGGATGAGAAAATAATGTGCCACTGCCTGAATTCACCGGTTGGGCAGCTCACTACCGAACAGTGAATTCATACATTCGCATGTGACGGCTGCAGTCAAAATTGTTCCCTTTCATAAGAAGAAAGAAGAAAACAAAAGACCGGTGGTGTGTGAAGACGGCACGGCACTGAAACAAAGTTGAGGGTGAGTATGGGTTTTATTTTTTTTTAAAGGTCCCTAAGAAATAAAATGAGATGGACATTCCAACTTTAAGGTTGGGTTCACATGCTCCTGTATGCAGCTGCCAGTGCTATCACTGGAAAACTTGTGTGTTCATTAGCCATTGCAGGTGTGCATGATTTTGTCCATACGCGTCAACCGAAGCATGCAAACTCAGCCTAAGGGGTTATCTGGTTTAAAAGACCCATTTTTAAATGCCTTTGTAAAGGTGTTCCTTGTTTAGGACCATGATCTATTAGCTAGAGCAGCCGGAGATGAGCTACAAGGAGCATCTTTCAATCTGGGAGACCCAGGTTGCATGCATTACATGCGCAGCCTGTTGATTCCAGTGGAGGCTGTTTAGTACTTAATTTCCCTGTTGTGAAGCTGCCATGTTTCCTACATATTGAAGCCTATCACTGGGGAGATTCCAAGCAGCAAAACATCCTGGGATCACCTTGAGGTAGACACTTTTACCCCAAAATTTTCCAAAGAGGATAACCTCTTCAAATACCTTTTATAGAGGCTGACAATTTTCCTGCAATAAAGAGGCCGTCTGCTAGTAAGCCGCTGCATTAAACTTATTATTGTCTACATTTACTGACTTCCTGGTTAAATACAGGCACAGTAGTCACCTTTGTGCCAGGTGATTTTCCTAATACTGTGCCAAGAGAATGATTACAACTCATGGAAACTTTATAAAAGTTGGTGAAAAATTAATAGAAATAATTTATATCCCAGACTGCATACACTCGTTTTTTTTTGTTTAATATTCGAAGTAGCTTGTTTTTACCCATTTAATGGCAAAAATGATCCAAAATGTTCTGAAATAAATATTGTAAGAGGTTTGTATGTATTTACACTCATTGTGGAAGAAAAACTCCCCATGAAGGCGTTATAATTGAATGAAACTTTTTACATGTAAATAGAATGATATATATAAGTGACTTTATACACAGAGGGGAAAATAAGTATTTGATACATTGGCGATTTTTGCAAGTCTTCCCACCTACAAAGAATGGAGAGGTCTGTAATTTTTATCATGGGTAAACTTTAACTGTGAGAGCCAGAATTATATAATTAATTTGCATTTTATTGCATTTATATGAAATAAGTATTTGATACAATAGCAAAACAGAACTTAGTATTTGGCCCGT
>JAODAL010076329.1:0-13673 GCA_025379985.1 Phyllomedusa bahiana | reverse complement strand
CCCCTCTGCCCTCATGCTGTTGCCCCCCCGCCTCCCCCCACCCCACTCTGTCATTGTGCCTTGGGCCTACCCCAGTTTTTGCCACCCCAAAAATTTTTGTGCCATTTTTTCCCTGACCTATGCTGCTGTTTTGGGGCTTTGCCGTACCTAGACCTTTTTCTTTGTGCCACTCTGGGGCCCAAATTTCCCTGTTTTTGCCACCTCCAAATGTCACTGGCCACTGTCTGACCTCATGCTGGTGTGGTGCTGCCTCCTACACACTGTGTCTTTGTGCCACTGTCTGACCTCATGCTGCTGCTTGGCGCTCCCATGACCTCCCACGTGTCATTGTCCCACTCTGGGGCCCTACTCCTGTTCTTGCCCCCCAGAATGCATTGTCCCAAATGCTGACCCTGCTGTGCTGTGGCTGCCCCCGGGACCTACACACTGGTCTTGTGCCACTGTCTGACCTCTGCTGCGTTTTGGCTCTGCGGCCCCTCCAATGTGTCTTGTCCACTCTGGGGCATTCCTTTTTTCCCAACCTCCAGAATGCCATTGTGCCTTGTCTGACCTCATGCTGCTGTGACGCCGCCGAAAATCCACACTCTTCATAATGTTGCCACCTGAGCTCTCAGCTTGTTTTTTTTTCCACTTTCCGGGGCATGACTTAAAATCAGGAAAACATTCCCCTTCAGTTTTTTTGGTCCAGTTTTGCCCTCTTAAGTCCCAGGAATTTTGATGAAGCGATTCAAAACGCGGAGTCTTTGCGTGTCAACTAAAACACAACATTGTTTTAAGACCAAACCCAAATCCCTCACATTTTAAGCTGGACAACGTTCTACAGCCCCGCAGGCTCGTCACCCGGAAAAGCTGTTTTTTAACTGATTCGTCCCAAATAATTCGAATAATTTTTTTTTGCCGGGAAATTGGGGAATGAACGAAATTCGGGAAATTCGCCCATCTCTAATAATGATCAATAATATGGGGGTAAAGAAAAAAAAAATTAATTCACTTAATTCATTTTTATGTCTTTATTTTCATTAGCCAAGGATCAATAGTATGGGTGCAACGAAAATAAAGAAATAAAAATAATTTTATTGAATTAATATTTTTTTTTTTGTTACCCCCATATAATTGTTCATTTTATATACAGATCGGCACAACTTCGGCAGTATTATCATTTGATTTCGGCCATGTACAGTTGTATTTCAGATTGCATTAGAAAACCCATAAGAGCCTCGCTCGCTCTCCCATTGGTCCAAATAACCACGCCTCTTTTAAATTAGCCAATCACAGAGCTCCCTCGGAATTTCTTTCCCCCATAGAACTCTGAGAAAGTAGCTCGCGCTCTGATTGGCTAAGCTGGATGAGCCCCCGCTAGCTCAACCAATCAGCTCTTTTCTGCATTTTTACTGTATTTTGAACTGTCCCGCCTTTGAATATGATTGGTCAATATTTCTCCATAGGTTATAATGGGTCCCTGTCGCTCCTATTTTGATTGGTCAATACTCCTCCATAGGTTAGAATGGGCCACTGTCGCTCCTATTCTGATTGGCTGGTTTCTGTCGACCAATGAGAAGAGCTTGAACAATTTGAAATTACTGTATTCCCGGCAATTCTCTATATTGCAATTCCCTTATGTAGCGCCGGTCTTGGCGACAAATGCGTTGTTCGGGATTTAATTTATTTATGTTTATAGAAGGTTTCAGCTCTTTTTCAAAGAATATTTTACACTTAATAAAAATGATTTTTTTATTCATACTCCATGCCGCACGGCGCTGAGAGCCGAGATTTCATTGCCCCGATCTCCCCATAGACTACAATGGGACAAGTAGCTCGCGCTCTGATTGCTGGGATAGCCAAGCCCCCGCTAGCTCAACCAATCAGCTTTTCTGCCTTTTTACTGTATTTTGAACTGTCCCGCCTTTGAATTTGATTGGTCAAAATTTTTCTCCATAGGTTTTAATGGGTCTCTGTCGCTCCTATTCTGATTGGCTGAGCTAGCCCAAGCCCCGCTAGCTCAACCAATGAGCTTTTTTCTGCATTTTTTACTGTATTTTGAACTGTCTCGCCTTTTATTTTGATTGGTCAATAGTTCTCCATAGGTTTTAATGGGTCCCTGTCGCCCCCTATTCTGATTTGGGTGGTTTATGCCGACCAATGAGAAAAAGCTTACAGAATTTGAATTACTGTATTTCCCGGCAATTTTCAAATCCAAAATTCCCGTTTTTGCTCCGTTCTTGATTTTTGGAAAGGGATTTTATTTATGTATTTTTTTTAGTAGGTATTGAGCTCTATTTCAGAGAATGTTTGAAAGCCTCTATAAAGGCGATTTTTTGATTCATACTCCGCACGGACATGTTTAATGATTTCTCGCTGATTTCCAGCCTGTCTCGAATCGGAATACATGTTCGGCGCAGTCCCGCACAGCGCCTAAGTCCCGCACTGCGCCCCACACACTGGCGAGGCGCGGGTGAATTTTTTCCGCATGTATGAGCGCACCTCCTGGGAAAGGGCTAATATGAGACGCAGTCCCGCACTGCGCCTAAGTCCCCGAAACTGCGCCTCACACACTGGCGAGGCGCGGCGGACTTTACACCACATGTATGAGCGCACCTCGGCACCGACATACATGAGGCGCAAATTTCGCCGGAAAACTAGTGGAAACGTGTGCTCCGACGTGGCGAGAATCATACATGTCGCCCCTAGTGTTACTGCCAGCATACAGTGCGCCATGGAGAGGGCATCCGCATTTCCTTGTAGCTTCCCCGGCCTGTGCTCTACTGTAAATTGGAAGCGGGTCACTCAAGCATTATTAACCTTCCTTTCACTCATCCATCTCAGAGGAACATGATCTGAAATGAGTCTGAACCCTCACCCTAACAGATAGTTTCTCAGGGAGTCCAGCACCAGTTCTATCGCTAAACCTTCTTTTTCTACAATAGAATAATTCCATACTGCGGGGGACAGCTTTCAACTTAAGTATATGACAGAGTGTTCTTCCCCATTTATTACCTGGGACATGACATAGCCCCCAAAACCCACTTCTGATACGTCTACACAACAAAATCCCTAGTGAAATCAGGGGCTATCACAACTGGCTGTCCACACAGGACCTGTTTGAGTTCCTGAAAAGTTCTTTCTGCTTCTGGGGACCACTTACTTGTAGTAGACTTTGTGCCTTTAGGAAGGTAGGTTAAGGCTACAGTCATCTCCGCAAATTTGGGGATAAATCTCTGGTAATACCCTACTAACTCCAGAAATACCTTGACCTGGTTTTTGGTAAGTGGTCGAGGCCACCCCTGAATTGCCCCATTTGTTTTTAAATTGGGGCCTTATTTCGCATCTCCCTACTATATATTCTAGGTACCGGCTTCCTCCATCACCATGGCACACTTACTTGGGTTTATCATAAAGCCAGCTCTTCTTAAGGCCTCCAACTCAACTTTTACTTTAGGGAGGTGGCTTTCCCAGTCGCGGCTATTGATGACTATGTAATAAACGGCAGCATACTTCCTATGGGGACGCAAGATCTGTTCCATAGCCCTACGGAATGTGGCAGGGGCTCCCTGCAACCCAAACAGCATTTGGATACAGAGGTGCCAATAGGGCAGTACTCCTGTCAGGGGGCCTAATCAAAAAGGGGCCCACTGATATGTTAAAAAATAGGAACTAGTAATGGGTGGGGGCCCCATTTGATTTGGCTGTAGGGGGCCCTGAAAAGGTTAAGAGATGACTAATGGCAGCCCTGTTTAGATATACTGAAAGAACACCTCTGATGTGGAGAAAGCTGTCTTCTCTCCAGTCTTTTTTGACAAAGGGATCTGTCAGTATCTCTTAGTGAGGTCTAATGTAGTGATGTAGCGAGCCAGCCCTAGTCTTTTGATAAGCTCATCCACCCTAGGCATGGAATACTCATCTACCTTAGATACTTTGTTCAGCTTATGAAAGTCATTACAGAAACTCCCCTCACCATTGGGTTTAGGCACTAGCACAACGGGGCTGGACCACCCACTTCTGGACTTCTTGATTACTCCTAGTTCCATCATCCTGTGGATCTCCTGTGCAATTACCTCCCAGCGGGCTTCAGAAATTCTATAGGGTTTTTACATGTACCCTCACCTGTGGCTCCATAAGGATCTCACGTTAAATAACATTGGTTTGGTCTGGGGTCTCGGTGAAGAGATCTCTATTCTGTTGTAGAAGTTCCTTGAATTGCTGTCTTTGGGTTGGGGACAGGTTTTCTGCAATGTTCACCAACTCAACTCCTGACTCTGGTTGGGTCACCAGGCAAGGGGCCTCTAGGGAATTTCTCTCCTTCCAGGGCTTGAACAAATTAATATGATATATCTGAAAGGTTTCCTCTTACCCGACTTGTGGTCCTTGTAGTTTACTTCTCCCACTCTTTCAACTACCTCGTATGGCCCCTGCCACTTGATGAGGAATTTGCTCTTGACTGTAGGCACTAACACCAGTAATCTGTCCTCCGGACTAAACTGTCTAAGTCAAGCACTCCTATTGTATACCCTGACTTGAGGTTCCAGCGCTCGGAGAAGGTGCTCCCTCACAATGGGCATTACCCAGGTGACTCTCTCTTGCATTTGTGTGACATGCTCGATTACACTCTAATAAGGCGTGACCGCATTCTCCCATGGTTCTTTTGCCACGTATAAGAGTCCCCTTGAGTGTTATCCATATAATAATTTGAACGGGGAAAACCCTGTGTAGGTTTGTGGCACTTCTCTAATGGAGATGAGAAAATATGGCAACAGGCAGTCCCAATCTCACCTGTTCTATTCAACCACCTTCTTGAGTATGGCCTTAAGAGTCTTATTGAATCTTTTCACCAGCCCGTCCATCTGTGGATGGTATATTAAGGTGCAAAACTGCATAACTTTCAGGACTTTACATAAGACCCGCATCAGCTTGAACATAAAGGGGGTACCTTGATCCGTCAACATCTCCTGGTGAATCCCTGTTCGGGAGAAGATATGGAATAATTCCCAGGCAATATTTTTAGATGACATATTTCTCAAGGGCACGGACTCTGGGTACCGGGTCGCATAGTCTAATACCAGTAAGATATACTGATGTCCCCGGGTAGACTTCACCAAAGGTCCCACTAAATCTATAGCCACTCTCTCAAAGTGCATCGGTATAGAGGACGGCAGAAGTGAGCTACCGGGAAGGTGACTAGACAGACAGGACCCGACTGGTAAAAGTCATGTACCTCTTCCAATATCAGTGGCACACTATAAACTAGAGAAACTATCAAAGGGACATAGGATTTTTGAAAAAGCATTTCTGCTATCTAGGATATATGAAAAATTTTTGAGGTTCTTAGTTCACATTTTTTATCAAAACTGCTTAAGCCACCTCCGAAACGTCAATGGGACCTCAAAGGCAGGTGGTCCTACACTATTTTTACCTCTCCTGGACTCTGTTCAGACTTCCATACTTCATGGAGTGAAGGCACCAACTTCTAAACACACTGCGCTGATTTAAAAACCTGTGAAGGTGGGTGGAGTGCAAAAATGTTTTTTGATGTGCAAAACCATATATTGTTCCTGGTAAAAATCCCGAACCTACCGATAACAACCGGGCCAATAAAACCTCCGCAGGATACTCTCCAGGGTCTTATCCATCCCCAGGTGTCCCCCTAAAACATGAGTGGGCCATGTCTATGACCATGCGTCGATATGGTCCAGGTATCAACAGCTGTTCCACCAACTCATCTTTCACCTTGGTTACCAAATATAGTAAATTCATGACAAAGTGGGGGTACCGTTCTTCAGCCCTGGGGTTCTTGGGGGACCACACTAAGAACTACTACCCCCTCCGATGCCCCCTTTAAAGTAAGGTCCTGGAGTTGGGCCATCCCAAAGTTCCCCTGGGACTCCTCCAAGTCGGGGGTAATTTCCTCTGAGGAACACTCCTCCCCATTGTCACCTGCCCGGACAGTCAGGGAAAATTCCACGGTTACCTCAGGGCTAGTATACTCAGGGCTGTCCTGGTATTGGGGGTAATTTGGCATCAACACTTTCATCCACAGGTCCCAGAATATGGGGAAATCACGACCAATAATAACATCATTCATCAAGTTCTTAACAATCCCCACAAGGTGCGCCTGAGTTCCCGACTGTTTCCAGGACTTGGGCCACTGGGTAAACTCCAGTATCCCTGTGTACGCATGTAACCCCCAGGGTTTTTCCAGGGACTATATGGAGCAGAGCGTCCGACAGGAGGATAACCAAACTCCCCGAGCCCAATAGTCCAGTCCTAACAGTCTCATTGACCTTTACAGTGCAGATCTGGAGTCCCTCTCCGGGGACAGAACAGGCAATGGAACACTCCACTGGCTCTGGGGTTAAGGGGCACTGGGCCACCACATGGCCTGGGGCATGACACAGCAGACAAGCTCCTTGGTGGCCCTCTTAATGTCGGCTCCGGTCCCCCTCGGGTCCTGAGGCAGCCCTCTCGGAGATGTTTGAGGCCTGACTTTGGACCCTCTAAATTCTTTAGAGTCTCCCAGTACAGTGACTTTAGGCTCCCTGACCCACTTCTTTTTAGTTTAACATCATAATAACATCAATTGTTCTCAGCATTTCTTCTACAAGTGATCCAAAGAAAAAACCTTATCAATATCCTATTACAAGCGAATAATATTCTTCATGGCTACCTGTACCTTTTTAGTCCTAAACTATAAATAAAATTGGATTTATCTTGTGGTTCACTGCACCATGTTGAGAAGACCAAATCTTGGTCCTTTAGATGTTTTGATGGAGGTCTTAGATGCATACTGTGACAGAGTGTCTGGACTGGTAATAGAGGGAAGGTATGTCTGCCCAAGATTCCTAAGGTCTGATAGGTAAACAGCAACCAGAATTAGAAGTGTCAGAGATCTAAAAGATCTCTTGTTTAGGGTTTAGTAAAACGCATTTGCAAGGGCTGGTTTGCTGGAGTGGGGATAGCGAGGGTGGGCCCCACTCCACTTGGACAGGCCGGGTCTTGGGCTGTCTAATTAGGCTCAGGTGTGTCCGCCTCATATAAGGTCAGAGCTGCAGACACACAGTCTCTCAGCCTGAGAGCAGGTTATCTGCCAAGAGCCTGTGGGAGCACTTTCCTGGTGGTATAGTAATACAGATATTTGGTGACTGGTATTAGGCCGGCACTGTGTTAGAGCGGAAATTCCCAATGTTTAGTTAGAGCCGGACAGGCATAGGATTTGTTTTCTTTGTTTTGTTTTCTGTACCACTTGCTTACAATAAAACTGACTGCCGTCAGTTTAAAAAGAACTTCTGTTGTCATTTGGATTTCTGTGCCCGTCTACCCAGGAGACGACCACCCCGTTACCAATCCCTTACAAGTGGTGGAGGATGCGTAAGCATTAATTTTGGCACAGAAAAGAGAAACTGAAAATTTAAAGGGACGGAGTCCTATTTGGTTTACATCTTGAAAAATGGAGGATGTAATCAAGGCGATGTTGCAAGCTGTGGCATTAAAACAGGAAGCTACTCGTGTGCAGCAGGAGGCTACCAAAGTGCAGCAAAGAGCGCTGGAGGAAACAAGCCGCAGGCTGACCACGCAACTCGAGGCTACACAGGAGGAGCAGCGAAAAGACCGGGAAACCCTGAAAGTGATTGTGCAGCAACTCGCCAGTGTCGCAGGACGGGCCCCAGGTGGTGCAGACGCTACTCAAGCCTCCATAAGAGCCAGTCATTTCCTACAAAAGATGACAGCAGCTGATGACGTGGAAGCCTACCTGACCACCTTTGAGAGAACTGCTAAACGAGAGTGTTGGCCAAAGGGACAGTGGGCAGGACTTTCGGCACCCTTCCTTTCAGGAGAACCCCAAAAGGCCTATTACGACCTGGAAACACGGGATGCTATGAACTATGACCTGCTGAAAAAGGAAATTCTAACCAACCTTGAAGTCACGGTTTCGGTTCGCGCCCAGCGGGTACACAACTGGGTCTACAGCATGAACAAACCTCCACGCTCTCAAATGCATGACCTCATACACCTGACCAAGAAGTGGTTGCAGCCGGAGATCCTGACAGGCCCCCAGATGGTGGAACGGGTGGTGATGGACCAGTACTTGAGATCCCTCCCAGTCACCTTGCGCAAATGGGTGAGCCATGGAGACCCTAAGAATGCTGACCAGATGGTGGAGATGGTGGAGAGGTATATCGCAGCAGAGGAGCTGATGAGTCTGCCGCAGCGCCCTCTAGCCCCACAGCAGAGATCTCCAGGACTACCTGGTAAGACTATTCTAAGGGAAGAGGGGGCTGGCAGATCGCATATGGTTGTGCGCACACGTGGAGAGACTGACAGCCCAGACTCTAGAATCCGGCAATCTGTGCTAGGGAAGTCGGGGCTCTATAAGAGACTCAGTAAGGACTTAATCAAATGCTTCCGTTGTCATATGCCAGGTCATATGGTCGCCAATTGCCCACTATATGATGATTCTATGCAATGTGATGTCTCATATATAAACCGCCGTGTATCACTATATGCTAAGCGTGCATGTGTAGCATTTCCAGACACTGGGGGTGAGACACACATGTGTTCCATTACCGTAGGAGGTAGTGAAGTGAAGGCGTTGTTAGACTCAGGTAGTCTGGTGACCTTAGTAAACGCCGAGTTGGTGAATCCGGAAACCCGTCTAGAGAAAACTATAGGGGTGACCTGCATTCATGGGGACACTCGCCATTACCGCACTGCTATACTGGACATCTGTACACAGTTTGGGGCCATAAAATTTTGGTGGGGGTAGTGCCCATGTTAATGCATGATGTCATCATGGGGCGGGACTTTCCACATTTTTGAGAATTGTGGGGACATAAAGTCTCTAATACCCTACCAGTCAGTGAAGCCCCAGTTGAGGAGGAAACTTTTCCCTATTCGGTCATGGCTGGGGAAGGAGAAGAAGTTGAGCCCCATGGGGAGGTATCCTCAGAAGGTCAGAGCAGTCCAGACCCCTCTAGTGACAGAATGCCGGATCTTGAGGTGCGAAAGGACCAGTTTGGGGCGGAGCAATTAAAAGATCCTACCCTTGCCAGAGCTCGGGAAAACGTAAAAATGATTGACAATAACCCGGTGGAGCCTGACACCAGACTTTCACTCCCATACATGGCTATAAAACGGGACCTGTTATATCAAGTGGTGAAAAGAGGAGAAGAGCTAGTGGAGCAACTGGTGGTCCCTAAAATTTATAGAAGGACCGTACTAGAGCTGGCTCACGGTCACCTAATGGGAGGGCATCTGGGAGTCGAGAAAACTACTGAAAGAATCCTGCAACGGTTCTTTTGGCCAGGAGTTCATAAGGAGGTGAAAGAGTATTGTGAGTCCTGCCCAGAGTGCCAGCTTTCGGCCCCTAGACCACACTATCGAAGCCCTCTGGTCCCCCTCCCAATTATTGAGGTGCCGTTCGAGAGAATAGCCATGGATTTGGTGGGTCCTATTGTCAAATCTGCTCGAGGCCACCAGCATATTCTTGTGATCCTAGACTATGCTACCCGGTACCCGGAAGCCATACCTTTGCGTAACACATCTTCCAAGGCTATTGCTAAGGAGCTGGTACAGGTGTTTAGTCGGGTGGGGTTACCAAAGGAAATACTGACGGATCAGGGTACCCCCTTTATGTCCCGAGTCATGAAGGAACTATGTAAGTTGTTCCAGGTGAAACAACTGCGTACCTCTGTCTACCATCCACAGACCGATGGACTGGTAGAGAGGTTTAATAAAACCCTCAAAGCCATGCTAAAGAAAGTGGTGGACAAAGATGGGAAAAACTGGGACTTCCTGCTTCCCTATCTCATGTTTGCCATCCGTGAGGTCCCTCAATCCTCCACTGGGTATTCCCCATTTGAGTTATTGTACGGTCGTCATCCTAGGGGCCTTCTAGATGTAGCGAAAGAAGCCTGGGAAGAAGAAGCGACCCCCTATAGAAGTGTCATTGAGCACGTGGCACGAATGCAGGATCGAATCGCGGCAGTAATGCCTATAGTACGGGAGCATATGGCTCAGGCGGCCCAACAGAGGGTATATAACCGTAGTGCCAGGATACGTACGTTTGCACCCGGAGACCGTGTCCTGGTACTAATCCCTACAGTCGAGAGCAAGTTCTTAGCCAAGTGGCAAGGGCCCTTTGAGATAATAGAGAAAATAAATGAGGTAAATTACAAGATCCGTCAGCCAGGTAGGAGGAAGCCCGAGCAAGTGTACCATGTCAATCTGATAAAACCGTGGAAAGATCGACTGTCACTTGCTGCAGACACCTCATCTGCACCGGAGCAACTGGGCGCAGAGGAGCCCTTGTTGCCCGAGGTAAAGGTAGCTGACTCCCTTTCTGAAACACACAAGGTAGAAGTCCGAGGGTTCCTCTTTAACCCCTTAACGACCTTGGACGTATGCATACGTCCAGGTCGTTTGGGGGTTAATGCACCTGGACGTATGCATACGTCCTGAAGATCGCGCGAACTCTAAAGCAGAGTTTGCGGGAGTGGCGCGGTATGTCAGCAGTATATTACAGCTGACATCCCGCAGTGTTGGCCCCGACCCGAGATCACTCCGGGGTGAGGGGGGGGGGGCGATTAACCCCTTAATTATTGGGGTCGCATAACTAAGAAAGACGCAGGAGGAGATTGCTCCTCCTGCGTCTCTGTCGGCGACAGCAGCGCACGATCGTGCGCTGCTGTGTGCTGACAGACAGCACGGAAGGCATAGAATGCCTTCCGGGTTGTCTGTGATGTCACGATGCCTGGCCGTGCCCTGTGGGCATGGCCCGGCATCGTGGCTGACAGTTGTCATAGGAACCCCAGTGGTCTGGGGTCTCGGTGAAGAGATCTCTATTCTGTTGTAGAAGTTCCTTGAATTGCTGTCTTTGGGTTGGGGACAGGTTTTCTGCAATGTTCACCAACTCAACTCCTGACTCTGGTTGGGTCACCAGGCAAGGGGCCTCTAGGAATTTCTCTCCTTCCAGGGCTTGAACAAATTAATATGATATATCTGAAAGGTTTCCTCTTACCCGACTTGTGGTCCTTGTAGTTTACTTCTCCCACTCTTTCAACTACCTCGTATGGCCCCTGCCACTGATGAGGAATTTGCTCTTGACTGTAGGCACTAACACCAGTAATCTGTCCTCCGGACTAAACTGTCTAAGTCAAGCACTCCTATTGTATACCCTGGCTTGAGGTTCCTGCGCTCGGAGAAGGTGCTTCCCTCACAATGGGCATTACCCAGGTGACTCTCTCTTGCATTGTGTGACATGCTCGATTACACTCTAATAAGGCGTGACAGCATTCTCCCATGGTTCTTTTGCCACGTATAAGAGTCCCCTTGAGTGTTATCCATATAATAATTTGAACGGGGAAAACCCTGTGTAGGTTTGTGGCACTTCTCTAATGGAGATGAGAAGATATGGCAACAGGCAGTCCCAATCTCACCTGTTCTATTCAACCACCTTCTTGAGTATGGCCTTAAGAGTCTTATTGAATCTTTTCACCAGCCCGTCCATCTGTGGGTGGTATTTTGAGGTGAAAACTGCATAACTTTCGGGACTTACAAAAAGACCCCCATAGCTTGAACATAAAGGGGGTACCTTATCCGTCAACATCTCCGGGTGAACCCCTTTGGGGAGAAATTGGGAATAATTCCCGCAAAATTTTTAGATGAATTTTTTCCTAAGGGAAACGGACTCTGGGTCCCCGGGTCGATAGTTAAAAACCAGTAAAAAAAAGATGTCCCCGGGTAGACTTCACCAAAGGCCACAAAATCTATACCCCCCCCTCAAAGGCATCGGTATAGAGGAGCAGATTTGAGCACCGGGAAGGGACTAGACAACCCGGACAGATGGTAAAAGTCAGTACATATTCCAAATCAGGGGCACATTATAAACAGAAAAAATATCAAAGGGGCATGGAATTTTTAAAAAAAGCATTTCGCATCGGGGAAAAATTTGAAAAATTTTTTAGGTTAAAATTTCACATTTTTACAAAAACAAATTAAAACCACCCGAAACCAAGGGACCTCAAAGGCAGGTGCCACAATATTTGTTACCTCCCTGGCTCGTTTCAACTCCATACTTATAAGTGAAGGCAAAAATTTCAAACCACACGCGCTGATTTAAAAAAGTAAAGGGTTTTGGTGGAGTGCAAAAATTTTTTTGATGTGAAAAACCATAATTGTTCCTGGTAAAAAACCCCAACCTCCCGATAACAACCGGGCCAAAAAAACCCCTCCGCAGGATACCTCCCAGGGTTTATCCATCCCCGGGGTGTCCCCCTAAAACAGGGTGGGCCATGTCTGGGGACCAGCTCGTTTGGTCCGGGTATCAAAGCTGTTCCCCCAACCATTTTTTCCCCTTGGTTACCAAATAAAATAAATTCATGAAAAAGGGGGGGTACCTTTCTTCAGCCCTGGGGTTCTTGGGGGACCACACTAAGAACTACAAAACCCCTCCAATCCCCCCTTTAAATAAGGTCCTGGATTTTGGGCCATCCCAAATTTTCCCCGGGGACCCTCCAAGTCGGGGTAATTTCCTCTGAGGAACACTCCTCCCCATACCCCCGGAAAAAGGGAAAAATTCCCAAAAAAGGGTAAACCCCCCCAACAAAAAAAAAAAGGGAAAAAAAAAAAAAAAACATCCCAAAGAAAATACAAACCCCCCTTTTTAATTACGGGTAAAACCCAACCCCAAAAAAATTTTTAAAAAACCCCAGGAGGGAAAAACCAAACTCCCCGAGCCCAATAGTCCAGTCCAAAGTCCATTGACCTTTTCAGTCAACTGAGTCCCTCTCCGGGGGCAGAACAGCAAATGGAAACCCACGGCTTGTGTTAAGGGGACTGGGGACCCCCTGGCCTGGGGCATGACACACAACAACTCCTTTGGGGGCCCCTTAATTCGGGTCCGGTCCACCTCGGTCCTGAGGCAGCCCTCTCGGGGTGTTTGGCCTACTTTGGACTCCTAAATTCCTTAATTCCCCAGAAAATGACTTTTAGGTCCCTCACCCCTTTTTTTTTAGTTTAACATCTAATAAATCAATTTTTCCAGATTTCTTCTACAAGTGATCCAAAGAAAAAACCTTTCAATATCCTATTACAAGCGAATAATACTCAGGCTACCTTACCTTTTTTCCCTAAACTATAAATAAAATTTGGGTTTACTTTTGGTTCCTGCACCATGTTTAGAAGACCAAATCTTGGTCCTTTTTGATTTTTGTGGGGTCTTAGATGCATACTGTGAAGAATGTCGGACGGGGAAAAAGGGAAGGTATGTCTGCCCAAATTCCTAAGGTCTGATAGGTAAACACAACCAGAATTTAAATGTCAAGATCTAAAAGATCCTTGTTTTAGGTTTTTTGTAAAACCCTTTGCAAGGGTGGTTTTCTGGAGTGGGTAAGCGAGGGTGGGCCCCCACCACTTGGGCAGGCCGGTCTTTGGGGGCTAATTAGGGTCAGGGTGTCCGCCTCATAAAAGGTCAAGCTGCAGACACACAGTCCTCAGCCCGGGAGCAGGGTTTTACCAAGAGCCCGTGGGGAGACTTTCTGGGGGTATAGTAATACAGGGTTTTAATTTGGTGGATTTTTTAGGCCCGGCACTGTTTTAGAGCGGGAAAATTTCCTAATTTTGTTTAAAGGCCGGGGCAGGCAAGGATTTTTTTTTTTGTTTTGTTTCTGTACCATTCTTACAAA
>JAODAL010076328.1:0-13674 GCA_025379985.1 Phyllomedusa bahiana | reverse complement strand
CCACCAGAGGCTACCCCGCCACTGACATTTATTCAATGTTTCTGCCTTTTCAAGTAATAGGTTTTATCAGGGGAAGGGGGGGGGGCTAGCCCAGGGGGGGGGGTTTTATAAAAAAAAAAAATGACTTTTTTGTTTGACTTTTTTTGGGCTAAAAAACTGCAGATTTGAGCTTTAAAAATTCTCGAAAACTCCAGACTTAAGTAAGGGACACGCGCTGAAACAGCATCGACACTAGCTTGTTCTGTCCTCAGCAAGGGGGGGAATAACCTAGTGACGGGTTCCCTTTAAGCTATCAGGCAGTTACAGAGCGGAGCACGTCGTACTTATAAGATGGGGCAGTCCTCCCTTTTTGAACCTTGGGACAGAGGACCTTTCCCGACCCGGGGATCGACAGGGTAGCTTGACTAGAGCTGCATGGGGCATGGCCCGGGGGCCCCCCAAGGACCCAGGCCCCGTAGAGCGCTCGTCTGCTACCTCGTAGTAACGCCCCGATGCACCTTCTCCCCTGCCAAAAATCCGCTTCCACTAACAAAAAGTTTTCATGTTTTTTTTGTCCTAACTTCTCCACTCTCTGGGGTTTTAGCCCCGCAACACTGGGGCAGGGGGGCTGCGCTGAGTTGTGGTCCTGTTTTTTTTTTAAAACCCTTTTGGAACCGCTGATCTTTCCAATGTGAATCACTTGGGAAAGAGGAAACAAAACATTTTTGGGGGAGGGGCCCCCGATCCCTTTTCCCCTGGACAAAAACTTTTTTGGGGTTTTTCAACAGCAACAAGAAAGGGAAGGAAAGTTTTTTGTCGACAAACAAGAAACATGGGTAACATAAATTTGGTACAGGTGAAAAGAGAATTAGCTTACATAGGGTGCAGGGCAGTTCAAAAAAAGTAGGTGCCCGGAATGTCTAATTGGGCTAATTGTTATCAATAAATGCTGATAAAACCCCCAGTTGTACTGTTAATGTAGTAAAAGAACTTTTTGTAAATCCTCGGGGCCCCAGTTTATAGAAGAAGTAAAGGGCTGGGGAGAGTACAAAGACGACAAACCCAAAATTATAAGGGAAGGAAAAAAACTTATTAGAGGAGAGGTTATAAATTGAACCTATTTTGTCTTGAGAAAAAGACGGCTTCGGGTGACATGATTAATTTTTTTTAAATGGTCCCTAGAAAAATATGGAAAAATTAATTTAATGTAAAACCCCCTCAAACGACTAGGGGACATTCCCTTCGGCTGCAGAAAAAAGGATTCACTCTCCAGCGGAGAAGGGCGTTCTTCACTGTAAGAACTGTAATCTGTGGAAACTAGCTGCCTGAGGAGCTGGGACACAGAGGAACAGTAGAGAGTATTCCAAGAAAGGCTGGAGATAACTACCTGAAACTGAAGAATATTTACCGCGTATGATAGCCTAAATGCCCCCTAAACCCCCACTTCTCCCACCGTCGCCCCCCTATTGGTGAGGGTGGCGGCATCTGCTGGGTCAGAAAGAGGGTGGGGTCTCCTCATGGAGCAGATTGGTTTTGCCTTTTGGGCGTTTCAGGGCATTTAACCAGTGGGGGGATGGGCTTAATAGTCCTGGTTCCCCGCCTCCCTTCAGCCAACATTTTATCACCATTTTTTGAACGCGTATTACTATGTAACCTCCACGTGTTTGGGTAAAGGTAAATGAAATATATTTGAAATTTATTAACCTAATAGATGCCCCTTTATGAAGCAATCACCCCCCTAATAATTTTCTTAGCCCAAATTTGCACAGGCAGTCTTGAGAAGGAATTCTGGTTGATCATCAGGCCTTTGGTTGTATCATCTCGGGATGTCTCTTGTCAGGCTTGGAGATGTGTCTATAGACGTGCTTGACCTTTACATTTTTATGTAAATTGTGATTAGAATTACGCAAATATGATTTAAATTGTTTCCGTACGAGAACGGTATGTCGATATTACAGATTATGTCCAGGATCTGATGCTCTCTTCCACCATTGCTTCCAGCAGTTGGTAATCAGGTGTTTGGTGGTGTTTGAGTGTTTTAAGCGCGAAGTATGGTGTGTTTTTTTGTGATTTGAAACGTGTGAACAAACAGCTGGTTGGGTAGCAGTAAAGACAGAACTGAGTTATAGACTAATTTTTATTGAGAGTTGGGAGAACAGTTGTTGATTTCGTCATCCAAGCACATGTTTAAATGCCAAAAGGTGTTAATCGCGGTTGTGAAGCTCAGTTTAATCTCTGGATAGCGAAGTTTATGATTTGGAATATTGCCAGAGCTAAGTCTATAGGGCGCATTTCTTTTACGTTACATCAATGCTAGTTTAGCCAAGTTAATGTGAGATGGTACTAGTGATAAAATTTGTGCCTTTGGAGGACTATGATTGGAATGTGACACGTTTTTTCATGCGCTCGTGTGAGAAGAAGTGAATAGTGAGACTGTGCTCGCACAGAATTAGGCGATACAATGACAAAGGGATGCAGCTATCCCGCGCCAAAAACACTGTGGTGAACGTGCGCACCCTAGGAGATTGAATGGTGCAAGGATACAGACAGGAGTGACAACCGCTACGCGTACGCAGGGCGCATAATTGGTTCTGTTGCTGCTAGAAGATCCTCACGAGGAGCTGGCGTAGGTGGCAAAAAAAAATATCTTGCCCGTCTCTCCAAAACTAACCTCTTCCATCATATCATCATGTCTGTGGCCTGGTATTCCTTAACAACAGGCAACACTGACCCTATTCTCGTCCTTGAAGATATAACTATACTACATCGTGCCACTATGGCTACAACTTGACACACTCTGATCAAAAAACAAATGCCACTAGGCCCTGTGATTCCATGACTGAAACTAATCAGCATAGATAAAAAAAAAATCTAAGCAGAATCAGAGATAAACCAAGACTCCTAGACAAATCAGTTATAAGAAAAATGTTAAATAGATTACTAGACTATGTAGAGTGGTGCCTGTGGCAGGGCACCACAAATGACATGTGTGTGGATGGTCGGGTGGTTGAAGCCTACTGGTGTTGGTGAGCAGGGTCGGGGTTAGCGTGTCTGACAAAATAAGTTATAAATGAGACAGCTGCAACTTTGGAGGTCTTGTAGGCTTTTTACTCATGGCACAGAAAACTTAAATGCACACAACTCTTACAGATCAACCTGTGAGATCTAGTACAGCGTCCAACATGTTCTTAGTCCGGTTTCTTCTCTGGTTCCTTCATGGGCACCGGTATTCTACATATTTACTTTCTTTAGGAGTAGGCTCTTGGCAACTTGAAATGTAAGTAGGCCTTGTAGGCATAGTGAATCCCTCCCAGTCGTGGTAACACCAGGCTCTCTCTGCAATGCCTATCACAAGAACTGTAGTAATTTCTCTCTCTTTAAATCATCTATGGTAATTGTGGCTTGAGCTGTGTTACTCCCTTTTCTTTCCTTGATGTTTTTAGTCTGCTCTGTATGATAGAGCCGCCCTCCATATTCTGGATTCTGTGTCTAATATGGCTGGCCAAGTAAAGAGGTGGAGCCTGTCCCTGGTTCCACAACCGGCTGACGGCCAAGGATCCACTAATAGTGCTGGAACACTTTCAAGCTAGCAACTATTAAATGATATGATCGGTCTAAGATGGACCTCTGTTACTCAAAGCTCGGCCAGTTGTTCCCCCGTCCCCAGGATCCCCTGGTCACCTCCTGATTGGTCTGCAAGGGCTACAGGTGGTACTGGGGATTTAAAGCCCGATTCCTTGATTAGTGCAAAAACCAAATATACTTAAAGGCAAAAATTACACAAATACTATTTTTGCATTTATAAAATCCCATTGTAGAGTTGCACACCCAGCTACAGTCACAACCTTCACAATATGATTACACTTATCACTAAGAACTCAACCACATTGGATTAAACAAGACTAGTAACACAATAAGATATTGGTTATTCTGAAATCGGTAGAATACTAGCAGTTTACTAGACCAGTCTTTCAGTACCAGTCAATATGCATCTGTGCAATGACTGCAAGCCACCAATGGAACTCTTATAGAAAAGTATAACCAATTTGCCAACTCTTCATAAATGAGTTCAATTTGCCAGCTTTGGCATGGCTTGCTTTGCCCTGAAAGCTGTCCTATTGTGTGTCCTTTCCACGTAGGACCATTCTATTTCACAACTTTTCTAGTAGTGGACACACGAACAGATGGTTTTATGCGTTTTTAGAGTTTTCTGTATTTTTCCTCTGTTTTTTTTCAGCTTGTATTTTGGTTTGCTTTTGGAGTGATCTTAGGTATACGGTTCACTCGGGCTCGTATGTGCTGTCCAGATTTCAATAGAGTAATTGACGCTGCATATGTACGAAGTACGGGACCGCAAATATGGTAACTCATTGAGAGCTTATCTATTTCTGACATTTTCCCATGACGTGTATTAAGCGCCAGGACAAAGATTACGTGACCTGTCCACAGGTGTTGAAAGGGAAAGTCAATAGCGAGCAACGCACAGAGTCGTTTTTGCAAAGTACGTGCTGGGGCAGCGTTTGTACTTGGAAAAAACCCGGTATTGGGGTACGTACAGTACACGCAACAATACGTCGTGTGAAATTACCCTCACTAGAACTTCCACTTCTACGGGAAAAGCAACCAAACAGTCCTGAATACGTAGACAAGTACTAGTTGTTGGATGATTCTTCTGTCGCTTTTAACCAAACTTCATGTATTTCTATATCAACGTAGTTCTCAGTTCAAGTAAAAGTCAACGCCAGCTAAATATTTTACTAAATATAACTTTAATAACATACTCATATATATTTCAACACCTTCTTTGGCACAACATCCTCTTTAGGACCCCTATACTTCACTCATGCCCTAGCTGGAGCCCAGTTCAATTCAGATTACAGCTAACAGCAAGGGATCGTACCGTTGCCTGGGTTTGCGCAACGTTACTCCTTCCACTCGGCTCCCCTTGTGACCGAGATTGCAGGGGTGGCCGAGAGTTTGCCATGGCAGCTGGAAACCTAATGAAGGCTTCCATAGCCCCAATGTTAGTGCCTCTTTTGCTTCCTGCCTCAGCACTGGCCAGAACGTACTGTCAACAGCGGTATGCCCCGGCCTTCTATTACTTTACTGAGAAAAAAATATACATATGTAGCTCACCTCAAACGCCGCTCAATGTCTTTCTGTAATGAGTGCTTGCATTTAAATTCCGTTGTATCCGGAATAAAGCCGCGGCTCCACGGCAATGTAACACATCCAACAGGCAGAAAAACTGCTTCACTCTGCCACAGCGTCGCACGTAACTTCCGGATCCGGTTGACGGTAATATAACAACATACTTTTATTGAACAAAACATGTCGCTGCAGTGCACACAGAAGGGCTAAAACATAGTAACCTGCTTACGTCGTTTTGAGCGCAACGGTCTTGGTCACAGCTATAAGACGGGGGAAAATTCCCGGGTTTAAAAACAAATAACTAGCCAATAGGCATGCATCAAAAAGAGCACATGATTGCAAAATAGTAATTTGCATATTTAAACAGGTAGAGTACGTTTAAGCATTATATTAGATGTATAATAAATGGGTTCTAAGGTTACGTCCATGAGGGGCTAATAAGGACACAGGAGCAGTTTACATGTTTAAACAAATAGAATACATTTTAGCATATTAATAAATATATAAATAATACCGACTTACTATATATTTATTAATATGCTAAAATGTATTCTATTTGTTTAAACGTGTAAACTGCTCCTGGTGTCTTTTAGACCCCTTCATGGACGTAACCTTAGAACTTTTTATTATACATCTAGAATATAAATGCTTAACGTTGCTCTACCTGTTTAAAATTTGCAACATTTACGTTTCTGCAATCATGTGCTCTTTTTGATGCATGCCTATTGCTAGTTTTTTGTTTTTAAACCAGGGCGGAATATTTCCCACCGTCTTATAGCATGTGACCACGAAGCTCGAAACGCGTAGCCAGGTTACTATGTTTCTAGCCCTTTGTGTGCACTCTGCTACATGGTTTTGTTCTTCAATAAAAGTTGTTTTATATTACCGTCTCAATCGGATCGGAAGTTAAACGTCGCGCTGTGCAGAGCGAAGCAGTTTCTGCCTTGTTGGATCTTTACTTTTGTTTTCCTGTTGCAGGTAAATATGCCGGATTATTCTTAAGGGTATGTTCACAAGGAGTAATTTTGGCGCGCATTTCGCGCCACGTATTTTGTGCTTACCTACGGGCGAGTTGCGCACCAAAATCACGGTAATCCATTGTTCTCATTGAGAAACTATGGATTACGCCTCCTCTCCCCGCTCGTACAATCGATCTTCCTGTACGGCGGGGAGATAAGTAACATGTCAATTACTTGTGGCGATATATGCGCTGCGAGTAAGGAAATGTCAAGGGGTCGGGAGGGATGCCGTCCTACCCTCCCCTCCGTGCCGCAGGGAAGACGTGCGTCATTATGCGCGAGCTCCCAAAACACACGACGTACTGTGACACGGTTCCCTAAGGCAATGTTCACACGCTTATTTTGGGGGACAGATTTCCAGCCGTTAATTTCGCGCCGTACAGCACGGAATTTCGGGCTTAAAATCTGTCCCGAGTATTTTCGTAATCCCACAGATCCTCTATAGAGAACTATGGACTTCGTCTCCTATCCCCGCGTCGCATATAATATACGGCGGCATGTCAATTATTCACGGCGGTATATGACGCGCCATGGATTAATGAATGTCTATGGGGCTGCAAGATACCGGCCCCGCCCTGTTCCCGCTGCCGGCACACGGGTAATTGCCGGGCGTATTCCGTCCCGCAATTATGCGGTAAATAAAGCCGTGTGAACTCGGCCTAACACTCAATGAGTGCTATGATTTTACCGTATTTGCAGGTGTACTTAGGGCGCATTGCAGCGCAATTATATGCCGAAGTACGCCCCGCAAATGCACTGTGTAAGCCTACCCTAAAAGACATGAAAGCACAACTATCAGTTATTAGTTTGATTATTATCAAGCCACTATTTTAGGATCAGACACATTAGACCACTTGTTAGTGCAGAAAGAAATTCAGATTTATTCTTTGCTTGCTTTTTTTTCAGTGTTTCCAATTAGTCATGTAAAGCCAGCGTTAAGCTTGTAGGTGGAATAGTTTCTATTTCAAAGTTGGTAATAGTGCAGAACTGGGAGGACGGTAGACGGAATGTAGGCATACTGCCTAGGCGCAGGGGTGTCAAATGGCGGCCCACCAGTGTTGGGAAACTACAACTCCACAATCATGCCCACTGTTTAGATTTATACAAATGCATGAGGGATTTGTTAGTTTCCCAACAGTGGAGGGCCGCCAGTTTGACACGCTGTGGCCTAGGGGTTCTTACTTCATCCTTGGCAGAAAAGGGGTGCAACGAGTGTTATGCTTGTGGGGCTTGAGATTACCCCATTGGAGGGGCGCTATGTGCCATTTTTGCATAGGCATCTGATAACTGCTTGTCCCTCCTGCTAAAGTGTACCATAAAGGGGTTGTGTGAAAACCCATAAAAATAAATGTATATTAGAGCAATACTAATAGCCATAACAGTAACTCTTTATTTCACAGTGTTAAAAAGACTTACATAAACTGCTGGTACATCGCAATATTATTGCCTTGTTGGATCTTTTCCTACTGTTGCACAATGGTCGGAACTACATTTGCTCGCCGCGCTGTATGAACACTCGTTGTTTCAAAACAACAGCCTGCTTCCTTCAGCTGGGAGCTATAAGTATTCTATATACTATACCCCACCAAAGTTATTTTTATACGGAAATGTTTACCACACACATATATACAAACACTTTTATTTGAAAACAGTTTCCTTTCTTATACTGCAGAGCTGTCTCTAACAGGCCTGATGAGCACAGCACACATGCTCAGTTATGCCAGTCTGCCAAGAACCAGGAAGTAATTCAGAGTCTGTCTAAAGCTGTGCTCTGCATTCCTGACAGGTTTCTGCACAGGAAAGTGCCCAGATGCCATTTTCTATCTATCCTTATAATGTTATTCCCTAGACTAAATGAGCAGACTTGTCTATATAAGGTATTTAGGCAATTTTTTCAATTAGGACATGTAGTTTATATATTTATTTTTATTCTTTTCCCGGAGAACTCTATTAAAGAGTCTTTAACAGTGAATAGCACAATGTATTTTTTATGTAGTGTAAAGGGGTTTTTCACTGCAAAGTTTTGCTATTCACATAAAAGCGGCAGTTAAATGGGAAGACTTTTTCTAATAATTGGTCAATAGATTGTACTCGAGTCATAAGATAAGAGGCAATTTTTTGTGCTCTTGAGTGAGCACAGGGTTTCTATTATGACACAGCCATACTAGACCCAGAAGAAAATAATACTCTGTTATCTGATTCTGAGTAGACTCAGCAGAGAGGCGTTAGGGAGGTGATGTGTGCGCTCTCCTCACTGATGGGCATGTGGGTCAAAAGAGATAGCTAATTATTTCTAAGAAGTGTAGCTGTTGTTTTTTACTGATAGAGCCTGTGTAGGTTTGTTTACCTTACGTTAGATCTCTTCCTGAAATGTGACTTTGTAATGTTTAAGTAAGCTATGGAGAGAGTCAAATATACTAATACATGATACAGACACCACCACAGGCTTGTGGGAGAGCAGAGGAAGAACGTGGTGTGTTGTGGCAGAAGTGATGAAAACCCCTTTAATCAAATGATTATTACCATTCTGGTTCACTTTCTTGTAATTTTGCGCCTTCACACCTATTTTGACCAAAAAACCGACTTGTAAGGTGCTCAATTAACTTCGGCTATGGTTCAACCACTGGCTTCTGTGTTAAATGCACACGCATGATGTCTATGTTAAACAGATGCCTTTGACTGATAGGGTTCCATTGGTAATGAAATGTATAGGGGTTTGTCTCACTACATTGATTATCTGTCTCCTCAGTCCAAATGTTTTGTTTGTTTCACACTTTGTTTCAGGGGGTGTTTACTGGGCTTAACTAGGGCTTGCAGTAGAAATGGACAGGTTGTGTAGAGTCTTACCTCTCGAGCAATGACCAGTATCTGTGCGCAGACTCACCTATCCTTGAGAGGATTCTGTATACAGGTCGCATGTTGCTACTGATAGCGATGGAGGAGCTGATAGTAGCCACATACAAGAGGAGCGATATTAGGAATAGGTAGGATCTCTGTATAATGGGAACTCATATTAAAAGTGAGTGTGTTTTTGTCAATAGATCTTCTTAAGACATAAAAAGCAATTCAATCATTATGTAGTGAGACTAACCCTTTAACATTACATTTTTTATGTAATGCTTTGTTGTTTAGAACTAGCGTAGGCTCCTGCAATTATTATATCCTTTTTTATGGTGATACTGATCTTATTCCAGCTAGTCATGAGGCCACAAGAAGGTACAGTTTTTTGATACCTCTGTCCTGGACCATTTTATCATATGGATAATAATCTCTGGAGCATTTCTCGGTGTGTACACCTTAAACTGTGTACTAGATCACTAAGCCTTATATTTATACAAAAATTAAGCATAGGATATGATCAAATATCAAGCCTTCTATAAATGACCACATGTAGACTATAACCATACTTTACTTAGTTGTGCTCAAGCAGGGACTTTTCTGCACGTCGTTGTCTCTGATGTCTTTCTTCTGTCGCAGTTTTGTTGCTCATTTTTTTCTGAGGGTATTTTAAATCGAGGGCAATATATCACAGGACCTCTGGTCCGCTGGCAAATGTATTTTGTACAGGTGCATGTAATTAGACTCTGGTGTGAATAATAGTTTACGCCTCTTGGTTATTCTCTGTTCTGGGCCATCAACCGGCATTTTCACACTAAATGTTCTAATGATTTTTCCTCTCCGTCTTCATCTCAAGGTTTTAGTGGTAACTTTAAGGGTATCTCGCAAAAGCCAAAATTAAATAAATAGAACAACGGTAGTATCAAATAAAGTTCCGCTCTGCCAGTAGTGTTCTCTCTAATCTATGCCATAAATGGGGCCTTTTGAGTGGCACTTGCGATACTACTACAAATCTCTCGAAAGAAAGGCTCTAAAAAACAGGCTGCAAATCATTGTGTATTATGAGGTCAAATTCGTTATAAAAAGGAAAACACGGTTTCACGTGCATAGGGAAGCATAGTTGTTGAATAGATTGTTTTTATCATTCATGAACTCATGATAAAGGAGTTTAAAAATTAATTACGCTATTCTATTTTTTTTTTGTGTTATTGCCTCATTGTAATTAAGAAACATACATCACCGTTGCCCGCCACCTCCTTATGTGTCAACTTGACAGTGATGAGCGACCAGGTATTCACTATTAGGGACTGCAGTCACTTATTGTTTGCGCTGTATTTGTGCCCATAAATAAACAGTTTTTCTTCTATATTCTCTTTATAAATGAACTCTTAAATTAGCGAGCATTTGTGACATCTTTGGAAGTAGTGTCAATCACATGTGCTATGCGCCTTTCTCTTGGTATGTCGACCTATCTTATGAGGCGCTTTAAATATGCTATACATGGTAGGACCAACACGGCGCCAGAGATTTTGACCAGGTTCTATTCAGGCGCATACTATATCATTCAGTTTGAATGCGCCTTTAAAACTGGCGTGGAAGGCCTCTTTTCTGACTTGTAGATGCATCCAGCGCCTATGTTAGTTTACACTAGCTGTAAAGGTGCCAGGTTAATGGCATGCTTATCTGCAGGAATAGAATTACAGGGAGACTTTACTCCTGCGCTGCCAGACTGGGTCATGTGACCTGCACTCTGAGTTACTGAAACACACAGCATCGTCGTGTCACCCAGAAGTGAATCTTTCTATGCGTTGTTATGAGAGGGATCAAAGGCAGTGTCATAGAAATGCATAGAGAGACAGACTTCATTTCAGCATCAAAAGCACAGTTTCTTTCAGCCAGAGTGAGGTCACATGACCTAATAGGGAGCGATGGCTTTGCAGGATATCTGTTTGCAGAATAGATCTCCTGGTATTGCGACACGTATCTGCTCTCAGGTAATGTCTCGCTCTCGCATAGTGCTACGAGATTTAGAGATGACTGTTTAGAAAAAAACACAAAGAGAATTGGAATATAGAGTAAGTATCCGTATATTGAGCAATTGTTATTTGTGAAAGAATGTAACTTTTAGGCGCCTAGTTCACACGGCTTCTTTTGCCGCAGGTAATATTGGTTCGCGCTATCTTGTCGTCAGCTACCACAGATGTTGCCGCATTTGCAGTACATGGCGCTACTAGATCCGCGGACGCAGCATGATTATGGTTCTAATCCAGAGCTGCTTATCCTCGCTTCGCAGATTGTGAGAAACAGTGGAAACTCCGTCGCTCCTTCCCACGCTCGGCGAATTCCGTTCGAGGGGGGAGGAAAGTGGACACTGATCACATTATTTACGGCGCGTACGCGCCGTAAACAACCTAGCACGCTATTAGTCGTATGCTGGACCGGGAGCTCGCCGGGCAAGCCCCCTCCGCGCTTCCGGCCCCGCCCCGCCCTTATTCACGGGGATTTGTTCGCTGTCTTTATCGTTGAGCGGTGCGCGTCGCACTCTCAAGAAGAATCTACGTGCTGGGAATAAGCCGTGTGAACACTGCCTTAATGTATCCCCTGAAAATCATCTATTGACAAATGTAAGATGTATATAAAACATCCAAATCTGAAATAAAAAAAGAAGTTCTAACCACATGAGACCAACTCTGTGCGCGCTGCCTGGTCGAGGATTAAAGATAAAAAATCTATGTGCGTAACTGTGTCCCTAGAAATAAACCCTAGGGCGACATGTCATAGATGAGGATCTCGGCGGGTGTGTTAATGCTTGTGTGTGTGGTGTGGCTCGCGGAGCCCAGTACAGGGAGGGTATGGGGAGTGTGTGTGTGTGGAGTGAGAGAGCGGTGTTAGTGTGTGAGGAGAAGGTGGTGGGGGTTTTTTGTGGTGTGTGGGGGATCACGGATTTTTGCGTGAGCCACTCCAAAGTGTCGCTTTGTAGCTAGAAAGCGCTAAATCTATGACCCGCAGTAGAACAGGTTCATAGATTCAGACACATTCTACCCTACTAATGCCCGCAAAAGAAAATGGCGCCTGGGTGCCAAAATACATACATGTCGCCATAAAAGTACTATACTAACCTCCAGCCCCTATGGTTAGTGTAGTACCTCTAGGGTTTATTAGGCTCCGTCCATATGACCATGCAGATTCCAACCTGAAATACTCATCTAAAATCAAAAGTAAGTCATTCCCATTGGCCTCAATAGAAGGTATGCGTTGCAGTTCATACCTTAGAACATGTTCATTCTTTTATCATATTCCACATGGAAAATGTACTATTAAGATTAATGGGGATGGCTGAAAACCTTGTGTAAAACACGTCAAAAACATTTGTAAGTCATTCTGAACACCCAAAACCCCATAGAGATTAATGGGACTTGTTTTCTGACTGTAAATTTGCTGGAATCTGCTGGGAAAAAAAGACTAAAATCCACAAGAAATATGAGTTGAAATCCGCATAGTCTGACGCGGATTTTCCATGGTAGATTCTGAAAAGTAAATATTACTCGGTGTCTGGACGTACCATTTAGGGAAAGTAACAATTTTTCTTGCTTTCCCAGCAGAGTTGGTCTCAAGATCATATTGTAAGACCTTCTATCTTTTCATTTCATATTTGGATGATCTTATATTTGTTGATATTGTGTTGCTTTGATTTTTGGTGTACAAAAATTCTTTTTACTTTTTTAACCCTTCCTTTTTTTTTTTTTACCTGAATTTTGGGGAAAAGTTGGGGCTTTTTCAGATGGGAAAAAACGTCCCGGGAAAACCAATAACGTTGGGGGAATGGGTAAAGTCAAAACCAAAAAAGTGAATCGGTTACGTGGCCCCCCAGTTTGGGGGGAAAAGAAAAAACATATGTACCAGTGATGCGAGGGGGAAAAAACAGTGCTCTCCGTACCCGGGGGAAATCCTATAGAACAGAATAGAGAGAAAACAGTGTTCCGTACGGCAACGCATAAACAGAATGGAGAGAACCAGTGTCCCCTTTATGGAAAGCCCTAGAACGAATGGAGAGAAAACAGTGTCTTTCCTGTCTGGCAATGCCATAGAACGAATGGGAGAAAACGTGCTCTCCCTTTTTTGGCAAAATTCCATAGAACAGAATGGAGAGAACACGGTCTCCTGTAGGGAACTGCCCCCTAGAACAGAATGGAGAGAACACAGCATCCCCTGTACTAGGAAAAACCCCCCCAGAACGAATGGAGAAAACCCCCAGTGCTCCCTGTCTGGGAAACCCCTGCGAATGGAAGAACACGGTCTCCTGTACTGGCAACTGCCATAGACAGAATGGAGAGAAAAAAGTGCTCTCCCATATGGCAACTGCCCTAGAACCCGAATGGAAGAAAACAGTGTCTCCTGTACTGGCAATTGCCCATAGAACAGAATGGGGAGAACAAGTGTCTCCTTTATGGCAAATTCCTTTGAAAAAAATGGAGAGAACACAGTGCTCTCCTGTACTGGGAAAATGCCCAAAAACAGAATGGAGAGAAAACAGCAATCCCCTGTTCTGGAACCCCCATAGAAAAAGAATTTTGGGAAACAGTGCTCCCCCGTACTGGGGAAATCCATAGAAAGAAAGGAGGAAAAAACCCGGCTCCCTGTTAAGGGAAATTTCCTAGAACAGAATGGAGGAACACGTGCTTCTTTT
>JAODAL010076327.1:0-13674 GCA_025379985.1 Phyllomedusa bahiana | reverse complement strand
GACCCGTGCACAGCTCTGCCCAGGGGCCCATAATGCTGTTAAGAGGGCTCTGGTGGTAAGTGCCTACCAAAAGTGGTTGAAGCAAGGAGAACAGGGTCATGAGCACCCAAGGCTTAACAATGCACAGTAGGTTCATTTGCTTCGATCCCACAGAAAGTGCAAAAATAGTTTAAGGGGTTGTCTACTTAATTTTGATAAAAATTCTTTTAACATACCAGTGGCCTGTTAGGACTTAATCTCACATCCAGAAATCATATTGGACAATTCAGAGGTCTATTAGCTCCCAGGATCGCTGCCTCTTTGAATAGATGTTGGTTTTTTAATCAGTACATGGTAACACGCCACTGTTCACAAATCTAAAACATGAACCATTGGCTGTGGATCCTATAAATAAGCATTCATGTCCCTCACTATCCATGTTCTGAGCCCAGCACCACAAACAGTAGTATTCATTCCAGTGTTCTCTGGTTAAGGCTTCCATAAATCAGCAACACCTGTTTATAGGTTACCGCTGTTAGATGTAACGTTCATGAGGCTGCACACAATTATTTACTGGCAAGCCATGTCTGCAGACCCTCCAGCTCATGATAAACATTTTACCTAATACCTCAATAGCTGATACGCCAAAAAAGGGGAACATTTGCCTCGTATATGCAGTGTGATGCCTCACACTTGTTTGGACGTGATCCTGCAGGTCTTTAGCTCACAGATCGCCACTGTGGTAAGCGATTAATGGCACACAGACAAAGGTTTCTTCTTTTTGGCCACAGCCTGTTTTATTCCGGCACAGGTTTACAGCATCCACAGAAACCATAGATAAAATCCTTGGCTATCTAGCCACTACCTATAACTCTCCAGAGACCCTCTCTAATGTGACCTGGACTTAGCATCCAACACAACCAAATACAGTCCAGTCACTGTACACAATATAGGCTTTCCACAGCCTGAGGATCAGAACCCTTCACCAGCTGTGCTGATTACCTGGAGCAGCAGGCTTTTAATGGGCCTCCAAAAACCTGTCCTGGAACACAGGGATTAGGCACCCACCACACACTTTGCATACTCCCAATAAAAGCCTTCCCGGACTGGCTGAAATAGCCAACTGCCTGTGGACGGCTGCCAACCTCTTACTGTGGCTGACAACAAACATGAATGGCTCTTACCCTACTAAGGCCAGGTAACCTTGGTGACATTTTGCTTGTCAGTATTCTCTTTTACTATATGTATGGACAAAAACATGCGACGGCCTGAGGTCGCTCTGTCACAGCAGTTACAAATGAACTTTATGTGTGTCATAAGAAAACATATGTTGAATCTGCCACTTATAAAAAGCACAAGAGCAAGTATGTAAGTATAGAGCTAAAAGTTGTTCCAGCTTATTTTAATTATACTTAACTTTACACAACAATTGAACTACTTGAACTTTTGGCACTGTGAGGGCGCATCCCCACGGCATAGGACAAATACCGGCCGGTTTGCTGGTCGGTATTTGTCCTGTTTTGCGCCCGTCTCCACGGCCGCACGGGGGTGGGGAGGGTACGGCTTTTGTCCGCGATGAGCGGAGAAGAGCCATCCCATTGAGAAGCACAGATTCCGTCCGAAAACCGGATGGAAGAATGTGCTTGCTCAATGTCTTGCCGCCGGACCGCCGGCGGCAAAATCGCCCGGCAGTTTTCCATAGAGCACAATTGTGCTCATTTTTTTACGGTCTGAAAAACCACAAACTAGCTGAAAAACAAAGTTATTTGTGGGGTAGAATGTGAAACAAAATGCAATGACATCATTTTTGTGGGAGGTTTCGTTTTAGTTCATTGTTCAATAAAATGACATGATATCTGTATTCTGCAGGTCTGTATGATTACAGAAAGACCAAATTCATATTATTTTTATTTTGCTTTTCTACTTTTAAAAAAATTTAAAATGTAAAACAAATTTGTTTTGTATCTGCATTTTCTGAGAGCAATAACTTTATTTTTCATCTGTTAAAGCTCTTTTGTGGGACAAGGTCTACTTTTTAATAGTACAAATAAGAACATGTGTGACTTTTTGATCCATTTTTATTCCATTTTGTTTCTGGGAGTTGGGATGACCAATAAAGGCATTGGCATTGCACTATTTTGTACAGCGTTCAACGTAGGGATAAATAACATGATCGTGTGTTAGGTTAGACTTTTAAAGTCTTGACAATTCCAATTATGTATATTTTTGTCATTATTTGCTTTAAAAAAGTTAAATGAGAAGAGGATTTTATTTTTAATATTTAAAAAAAAAAATTTAAAATAAAAAAAAATTACAGTAACAATTAGTTTCCATAGGGGACTTGAACATGCAATCGTTTGATCAATTGTTCTATATACTGCATTACTAAATAACTAAGACACTAACCTACATAGGCACTACTATCAGTCACCCAATGAAGCAACTGTGGGGTGTCATTCAGTTGCCATGGCAGCTGGAGGCCTAATGAAGGTATCTTTAGCTGGCATGTTGTGTAACAGGAGTACTCGGGCTTGGGGTATATAGGCAGGCTGGGGGCTATGTAGGCAGGCTGGGGGCTATGTAGGCAGGCTGGGGGGCTATGCAGGCAGGCTGGGGGTATATAGGCAGGCTGGGGGTATAAAGGCAGGCTGGGGGCTATTTGGCAGGCTGAGGGGTATATAGGCAGGCTGGGGGGCTATGTAGGCAGGCTGGGGGCTATGTAGGCAGGGTGGGGTTATATAGTCAGGCTGGGGGGCTATGTAGGCAGGCTGGGGGCATGCAGGCAGGCTTAGGGTTATAGGCCGGCTGGGGGCTATGTAGGCAGGTTGGGGGGCTATGCAGGCAGGCTGGGGTATATAGGCAGGCTGGGGGGCTATGTAGGCAAGCTGGGGGGCTATGCAGGCTGGCTGGGGGTATATAGACAGGCGGGGGGGGCTATTTAGGCAGGCTATAGAGCAGGTAAAATAATAAAGAACTCACTTACCTTGGTCCACGCTCCCCAGATGCGCCGCGCTCCAGCCTCTGTGCTCAGCACGGGCGGCGCGGTGATGTGACGTCACCACGCCGCCCACATGATCACAGAGAGCCGGCTGGGGACGTAGCAGAGCGGAGTAAGTGGAGCACCATTCTGCTACCTCCGTGTAGCGCTGCCTCAGAAGGGCAGAGAGTATGTTCATTGCTGGCGGGCCCAGGAGCGGCATTACCGGGGTAGTGGATGTGGTAGCAGCTGCGCCGGGCCCCCTAAGAGCCTGGGGCAGCTGCTACGTCTGCTACCCCGGTAGTTACGCCACTGTCCAGTGTCAATGCAGAACTCCTTTTCAAGTCCTGGATAGTTCATGGATTATGCCAGTAAACCTTCCCCCGAGGGAGGTTCTACAAGAAAAGGTCTGGTAGGATCAAATCAGGTGACCAAAGTCTTTTAGAAATAATTTGATCCAAAAATGCTCAAATCTCAGACACAGTCACATTGGAAGTTTAACAGGGCAGCCCGTGCTGTTGAAAGTAGCTGGTACTAATTTTCACACCATCTGATTTGACATGCGTGCTCTTGCATTTGAACAAATGGTTTGCATGAAGGCTTTCTTGGAGAAGCCAAAAATCTAACTTTAACATTCTGCACCATTTCTTGCGACATTTTCAACCTGTCTCCACTACATTTCTCTTACTGGGGATTGTTCTATTCAGAAGTTGTTACAGAAGATACAGCTGTCAACTCTATACTGCACCCTCATAGTCATCATCCCAAGTCTACTATTAGAGCTATACCAGTAGGTGAATTTGCCAGAATCAAACGTGTATGTTCTAATACGGAATCTTATGAAAACCTACTTGGTCAGTCTAAAAGACGGCTTTCTATAAGAAAATATCCAAAATGGATGCTAGACAGGGCCACCAACATTGTGTCTAGTAGATCTTGGACGTATTTATTACATGAACAATCCAGAAATTATAATGCCAGGGACAAATCTATTATTACATTCACGACTAGATTTAATATTATTAAAAAGAATCTTCCAATTTTACAACAGAATCCCGTTTTGTCTAATATTCTAGCACAGGGTTGTCATTTCGTTCCCAAAAAAGGTAACACATTGGGTTCCATTCTTTCTCCCAGTATGTACAGGGAATGAAAACATTCTTCTGATACTTGGTTACACTTATGTGGTAACAAAAGGTGCCATTCTTTACGTTGTTCCTTATGTTAATAAATGAAGATAACTAATGGGGCTACTTCTTTATTTTCTCTTAGATCGTTACCAATCAAAAGTCACATCAATTGCAACAGTGATTTTGTTGTTTATGTTGCTAAATGCACCTTTGTGTTCTAAAAATTATGTTGGTTGTACGATTCGCCCTTTAAAAAGAAGGATTGCAGATCATATTGCGGATTCGCTCAATCCTTGAAGTATTAATTCATTTGGATTGTCTAAAAACTTCTCAGTGCATCATAAAGGCAATATATCTAGCCTCAAAGTGTAAGGTGTGGAACGGGTTAAAGTACCTGAGAGAGGCGACGACCAGAGGAAGATCCTGCTTAATTGTGAAGCCTATTGGATCTGGTTACTAGACAGTCATTTCCCTAATGGTATGAACTTTAAAAACAATTTGTTATATCTGTACTGATATTCATATTGTTTTTCTCTTTTTGTTGTGTATATGTTTTTTTTAGATTTGTTAGTTAGTTTGCGAATTTATAATACATTAATCATGATTTTGTATTGAGCACATCATTGGTTGTTCTTTCTTTTAAATAGTGTTCCAACATGCACGTCTTTCATGCTATGAGTAAGGGTTAACAAATACCCGAAACGCGTCAGCAAGTAGTGCTGTGCATGTACATTTTTTAATGGATTTTCAATAAACATTTTTCTAATATTTTAATAATTTTTGGTGCTGGACATTCTCCGTAATTTACGGCCTTTATTGATTTGTCTCCACTATGCACAACGTTCCTGTTATTGCCAGTTTCCAACGAATTTTGGAAAACAATACTTTGCTGGTGGGTTTCTAACTTAAAATTTTTTCACAAATTCAATTTCATAGGATTTAATGGATCCTGTTCTCCAATTTAGCAAAATTAACCATGCTCTTGACGTATAGGGAAATAAGCAGATAGGCACCTATTGACTACATGACTAAAGCAAGATGTAGCTGTTGAGGTGGCATGGTGTGCCAGGCAAGACAGCCAGGCTAGCCCCCCACAATATCCATTCTGTTTCCCTTGCCAGTGACTGCTGCCATGTGAACGATAGCAGTTGGATTTGTAAAACAATAGTACTATAGCTTAATTATGAGCCATATGATGGAAATGATGGAAATTCTCATTAAAAATAGATTAATTTCAAATTATTGCTGCCTGAAAATTGCAAAATCCTGTGGGGGTTTTGTAAATTTCAATAACTTTTACAAAGTAAAAAAAATCAAAAATACCACTTGGCCTTGCCCCAAAGGCACCGGTTTGTGCCGTTTTACAAGGGTTTGGGGCTTTTGCAAAACTGTCTGAAAAACTGTCTGAAATTTTTTACTGGGGTTTAGGGAAAACCCCGTGCACAGCCCCCAAAATGTACGGGTTTTCTGCCTGGCGATTTTTCGGGCCCGCTTGCCGCCCGAAAACATTTGTTCTTTTTTTTCCGTCCGGTTTTCGGACAAAAATTTGAACAAGTGAATGTGAAGGGGGGGGGTTTTTTCTTGCTAATTGCGGGAAAAGCCTTCCCCCGCGGCCGTTGCTGGCAAAAAAACGGAAAAAATACCGGTCTTTTTTAAACCACACTGTGGGGGGAGCCGGGGGTTTTGTAGGCCCTATTGATTTTCTGAGGACCTTAAATGGGCCCAAAGGTAAGGGGACCCACTTTAACTGGGGATCTTCAAAAAATGTATCTGGAAACAACCGACCTTTTCCCCCGGAGGCGAACGATGGGGGGGGGCTCGGGACTTACCACTCGCTGTTTAGCTGGGGGAGGATTGTTGCGGGCCTGCCCCAGTGTCGCTCCAAATGGCCTTGAGGTAAAGGAGCATTTTTCAAGCGGGGACATCGGGGGCCGCAGAAGGGAGGGGGGGTAAGGATAAGACCCTAAACCACAAAAAATGGAGAACCCCCGCGACTCCCAAAAACCAAGGAGTTGTAGAAAAAAAAATTTTCCCAGGGTAACAAACTGGCCATTCCTGCGACTGACACGAAATGGCGGGAAGTGTTCTCCCAAAATTGTTAACCGCTCCACTTGCCCGTTTGTTGGGGGGGTAAAGGGGGGGAGAAATCCAGGTTTTCTTTGAACTGGGAACAAAGGGATCACCAAAATGGACACAAAATTTCACCCCACGGCGACCGATATTCAGGGAGGCCATGTAAACGAAAAATAGTAAAAAAGGGGGGTAGCCTGACGAGGCGTGGAGGGCAACCAGGTAGCGGTACAAAATGCGCCATTTGGGAAGATCCCAATGACCTAATGACGGTTATTACCAGCGGACTATGGGAGATCCGTAATGAAATCCATGACGATATGGGACCATGAAAGGCTAGGAATGGGTAGTGGTTGAAGCAACCCCGCGGGCCTGAGGTGAGAAGACTTGTTGCGGACACAGGAGGGGCACGACTCAACAAAGTCCTTGACATCCTTGGCTAGTCCTTACGAATTCTTACAAATCCCTGGGTGGCCGGCTGCCCGAGAGCCATGTCCCCAGTTCAGGATTATCCTCCAAAGCGTGGGACGCACGTAAGTCTTGCCCGAGGGTACCTGTCAGAGGTCCAATGGGGCTGCACAACTCAGACGATCTGAAGGAATGATGTAACCAGGAGCTGACTCCTCACCCAAGACGTCAGAGGCTCGTGACAGGCATCGCCTTGATGTTCTTCTCTGCTGGGCGAAAGTGGATCACGAAATCAAGCCGCGTGAAGAAGAGGGACCAGCGGGCCTGCCTGGGGTTAAGACGCTGGGCCGTCTGAAGGTACGCCAGGTTCTTATGACCCGAATAGATAGTAATCGGATGGCAAGCACCTTCCAACAGATGACGCCATTCTTCAAGGATCAACTTAATGGCCAGCAACTCGCTGTCTCCAATGGTGTAGTTCTTCTCGGTAGGTTTTCGAGAAAAACCCACAAGTGACCGTCTTGCCCTTGGGGTCCCGCTGTGAAAGCACCACCCCTGCTCCCACTGAAGATGCATCGACCTCCAGGAAGAAAGGCTTCTCGATGTCTGGACGCGACAAGATTAGGGCAGAGGCATTAGGGCAAATGCCGCCTTGAGCCGGGTGAACTCCTCTTCGGCCGCCTGTGGCCATTGCTTCGGATTGCCAGTCTTCTTCATAAGGGCCACCAGAGGGGCCACCAGAGTAGAGAAATGCGGAATGAACTGTCGGTAGTAATTAGCGAATCTCAGGAAGCGCTGGATAGCCCGAAGGCTGACTGGACGAGGCCACTTCATGACGGCAGACAATTTGGCCAGGTCCATTTGAAGTCCCTTGGCGGAGATAATGTATCCAAGGAAGGGCAGGCTGGTCTGATGGAACTGACACTTCTCCAACTTGGCGTAGAGATGATTTTCTCGGAGCCAACTGAGGACCTGGCGCACATGAAGATAGTGGGACTTGGCATCCGGTGAAAAGACCAAAATGTCATCCAGACACACAATGACGCAGGAGTATAAGAGATCACGAAAAATCTCGTTAACGAAGCACAGGAACACAGCAGGAGCATTGCAGAGACCGAACGGCATAACTAAATATTCAACATGCCCGTCACGGGTGTTAAACGCCGTTTTCCACTTGTCGCCCTCCCGGATGCGGATGAGATTATAGGCCCCTCGCAGATCCAACTTGGAGAAAATCTTGGCCCCACGTAGGCGATCGCAGAGTTCGGTGATCAGAGGCAGCGGGTAGCAGTTCTTCACCGCAATCTTATTAAGGCCGCGGTAGTCAATACAGGGATGTAGCGAGCCGTCCTTTTTCTCCATGAAGAAGAAGCCTGCTCCAGCCGGAGAAGAGGACTTACGGATGAAGCCCTTCTTGAGATTTTCCTTTATATAGTCTGTCATGGCCTTGGTTTCAGGTACTGACAATGGGTAGACCCTGCCCCGAAGAGGGCTCGTGCCGGGAAACAGGTTTATAGGGCAGTCGTAGGGACGGCGAGGCGGAAGGGTCTCCACCTGTTTTTCAGAAAAGACGTCGGCAAAGTCCTGGTACTCAGCAGGCAAACCCGGCAGGGGTTTGGAGGATGCTGAAGGTGACAAGGTGCGCACCGGAAGGGGTGCCACTAGACAACGGAGTCGGCAGTCTTGTCCCCAAAGCGTGACTTTTCCAGTCCAATATAGGAGAATGACACTGCAGCCACGGTAAACCCAACAGGATCGCTGACGAAGAGCGAGGCAACACATAGAAGGAGATCTTCTCACAGTGGAGTGCCCCTACGCGCATTGAAACTGGCTCTGTGCGTCAGCAGATGGCATCGCACAGGACCTCTCCACTCACCGAGGAAATGAGCAGGGGCTTCTCGAGGCGAACCACCAGGAGGCGAAATTTCAACACCAGCGCAACATCAATGAAATTCCCGGCCGAACCGGAATCCAGGAAGGCAGGAAGTTGAACTTGCTTTCCGGAGCAAGACGTGATCTGCACCAGCATGGTCAGAAGTGGAGAGGGACTACACACACCTAGGGACGCCTCTCCCACAAAGCCTAGGCGCGTGCGTTTCCCCGACACAGACGAAGCGGACAGTCCTGCTGAAAGTGCCTCGAACTGGCGCAATACAAGCACAGATTCTCAGCGCACTAATGGGACAGATCCTGTTCCGAGAGGTGGGTATGGTCCACTTGCATGGGCTCCCGCCGGAGTGTTGGGGTACTGGCAGAGGAGGCTTCTGGAACACCGGAGCCAAGCACGGGAGCCGGCGAGGCCAAACGGAGTCACATTCCTGACGGAGCTCTTCTGCCTTTGGGTAAAGCGCAAATCAATACGCGTGGCCAGATGGATCAACTCACTCAGAGATGTCGGGAGATCCCTTGCTGCCAGGGCATCCATGACCCTGCAGGAGAGGCCCTTCTATAAGGTTGCGCACAGGGCAGCCTCATTCCAGGTTAGCTCCGAGGCCAGGGTGCAAAACCCAATGGCATAATCGCCCACCGAGGAATCCCTTTGGTGCAGGCTCAGGAGTGCGGTCTCAGCTGAAGAAGCCCGTGCAGGTTCCTCAAAGACACAGAGTAACTCCTTGAGGAAGGCCTGCAGGTCGCCCGTCACCGGATCACCCCTGTTTCAGAGGGGTGTAGCCCAGGCAAGAGCCTTCCCCGAGCTCAGACTGAGCACGAATGCCTCCGTTGACCGTTCGGACGGAAACTGATCGGCCATCAGTTCCACATGCATGGAGCACCGAGTAATAAATCCCCTGCAGAGCTTAGGATCTCCGTCGAACTTCGAGGGGAGTGACAGCTGGAGTTTGGGTTGCACAGGGGCAGTAGAGACGGCAGGAACTGGAACAGCCAGAGGAGGTGGCGGAGGTTGTCGCTGAGAGGCGAAAAGCTGCTGCAACATGGCCGTCAGCTGGTTCAACTGTTGCGCCTGTTGCACCAGCTTTTGAAATTGCTGGACAACGATGGACATCAGGTCTTCCACACTAGGCAACGGCACCTTGGCCTGATCCATGGCCGAATCCAACTGTAATGAGCCGGGGTAGTGGATCCACTGGGCCGCCGCAAGCGGTGGTACAGGCCAACAGAGGGAGCGGAGTCTAAGTGGGTTCCGGTTTTCACCAGAGCCTGCCACAAAGCGGGATGGACTTGCTGAGGCGGGATTCCACCAGGTCGCTACCCCTGATGTGACTTGCTTGCGGAGGCAGCCGAGGTGCAGCGTGGTACAGTATCGAGAGACGGAATCAAATTCGGAGTCAGGCCAGAGGGTCGGGGCAGGCAGCGAAGGTTCGAGGTCGGTGGACGAGAGCAGACTGGACTGGTACATAGGAACGGCAAACCGGAATAGAATAAGGCTTCCGCGCATAGGTAAAGGGCACTATGGATTCGACGAGGAAGTTCCGGGGGAGGAGCCCTTATATAGGGTCAGTGGCCGTCAAAACCAATTACCGGCGCGCTGTCCCTTTAAATCTGAAAGAGCCGGCGCGACTGGTAAGTAAGTGCGCCCGAGGGAGCGAGCGCGCCCGCGGCCTGACATGCGGACTGTGGCACCGATTGCCTCAGTCGCAGGCAATGGCGCAGGGGGACAAGTGCGCCCGCAGCCCGAACTGCGGGCTGCGGCGCTACTCATGACATGGGCCCTTGCTGTATTGACCAGGAACAACAAAAAAAAATGCAACACTATGTTGTCATTAAAACTATATAAAGATTATTACCATTAAAAATATATTAATATATATTTCATAACAATAAACAAGAAGAGGAAAACTTCATGTTCCAAACCTACTTTATAACACATCTGACAGACAAACCTAAGTATTGTACATACAACTACATCCACAAGAAGGAAGGCTAGAGTCCAGGGCCAGACTGGGAATAAAAATCAGCCCTGGCACAAAGCCCCCACTAGCTCACATACTATATCCGCTTAAAAAAATTCCCCTTGTTCTCGCACCTCGCCACATTCTAAAATAAACTACACTATAAAGTTGCTTTCACACGGAGCATTTTTGGTGCATTTTTTATGTGTTTTTGGTGAGTTTTTGTGCAGAAACGCAGAGTAGTTAATGCTGAATATTTCTGCACAAAAAAACGCATCAAAAAATGCACCCAAACTGCTCCGTGTGAAACCCCCTACACACAAGCAAGAAAGAAACAGTGGTGCAGAAAAAACCCCCTGTCACAGAGTCAGGTTTGCACTTGCTTTACAATCCGGGACAAGCCCACACTGCAAAACATTAAGCCCCAGCATAACCCCACCAATCACATCCCAGTAGTCAGGTCACCATCACATGAATACAGCACTGATTCAACACAGAAGTAAAATGCCCCCTGACAGCAGGGACTCACAGGAGACGTCATCTCTGATGGGAGTTGTTCTCTTCTACTTTCCTTCTCCATCTGGCCCAAACCTCCATGATGTCTTCCCTTTTTTTCTCCGTCCAGTACAGCATGCAATGTCTTCTTCTAGTGGTCACTACTTGTCCCTGTAGAATTTACCACAAATACATCTTAGACCTCTCTTTTCCAGCAATTTCCTATCAATTCCCCAAACAGCGTATGTTAGACCCGAAAAAAATTTGAAATTTAAAATGTCAGATAAGTGGCATGTAAATAGGTCGACCCCCATTAGGTTGGTAAACAGGGCCTTCCTCCCTTAATTTGGTAGATAGCTGGGGCTGCCCCCAGTAACTAGCCAGGTAGCTGGGGCTGCCCCCAGTAACTAGCCAGGTAGCTGGTGCTGCCCCCAAATAACTAGCCAGGTAGCTGGGGCTGCCCCCAGTAACTAGCCAGGTAGCTGGGGCTGCCCCCAGTAACTAGCCAGGTAGCTGGGGCTGCCCCCAGTAACTAGCCAGGTAGCTTGGGCTGCCCCCCGTAACTAGCCAGGTAAGCTGGTGCTGCCCCAGTAACTAGCCAGGTTGCTGGGGCTGCCCCCAGTAACTAGCAAGGTAGCTGGGGCTGCCCCAGTAATAGCCAGGTAGCCGGGGCTGCCCCAGTAACTAGCCAGGTAGCTGGGGCTGCCCAGTAACTGCCAGGTAGCTGGGGCTGCCCCCAGTAATAGCCAGGAAACTGGGGCTGCCCCAAGTAATTAGCCAGGGAGCTAGGGCTGCCCCCAGTAATCAGCCAGATAGCTAGGGCTGCCCCCAGTAATCAGCCAGGTAGGGCCAGTAATTAGCCATGTAGGGCCAGTAATTAGCCAGGTAGGGCCAGGGGTAGTAATTAGCCAGCTAGGGCCGTTGTAGGCAGTTTAGGGGGCCAGTATGTAGGCAGGCAGGGCCAGTATGTAGCCAGGCAGGGCCAGTAAGTAAGCAGGCAGGGCCAGTATGCAGAACGGCAGGGCCAGTATATAGGCAGGGCTAGTATATAGACAGGGCCACTTATAGGTAGACGGGGGCAGTATATAGGTAGACAGGGCTGGTATATAGGCAGACAGGGCTGGTATATAGGTAGACATGGCGGTATATAGTAGACAGAGCTGGTATATAGGTAGACAGGGCAATATATAGGCAGACAGGGCTGGTATATAGGTAGACAGGGCTGGTATGTAGGCAGACAGGGCTGGTATATAGGTAGACAGCGAAGTATATAGGTAGGACAGGGCTGGTATATCGGTAGACAGGGCAGTTTGTTGGTAGACAGGGCTGTTTTATAGGCAGACAGGGCAGTATATAGGTAGACAGGGCTGGTATATAGGTAGACAGGGCTGGTATATAGGTAGACAGGGTAGTATATAGGCAGACAGGGCTGGTATATAGGCAGACAGGGCAGGTATATAGGCAGACAGGGCTGGTATATAGGTAGACAGGGCAGTATATAGTTAGACAGGGCAGTTATATAGAGAGACAGGGCAGTAGATAGGCAGACAGGGCAGTATTTAGGTAGACAGGGCTGGTATATAGGTAGACAGGGCAGTATATAGGTAGACAGGGCTGGTATATAGGCAGACAGGGCAGTATATAGGTAGACAGGGCTGGTATATAGGCAGACAGAGCTGGTATATAGGCAGACAGGGCAGTATATAGGTAGACAGGGCAGTATATAGGTAGACAGGGCCGGTATATAGGTAGACAGGGCTGGTATATAGGCAGACAGGGCTAGTAGTTTTAAAAAAATAAATAAAAACAATACTTACCTGATGTCTTTCCCTCCCTCTTCTGTCCTCTTCCCCGGCAGCAGTGTGCGGGAAGTGGAGCGGGCGCGCGATGACGTCATCACATCGCGCATCTGCCTCGCGGCCTCCTGAGAGCTGAACAGACAGGATCAGAAAATCGCGGCTGTTCAGCCTCGGCTGCTGCTTGCACCACACGGTGCACCGCGGCCGTGATGGCTGCATGGCTGGGTCGGTTAACCCCGCCATGCAGCCCTTTTGGTGAGGGGGGCCTGTCGGTCCCTGCCACAGAGGTCCGGTCGCTGATGCGACCATTGTGGCCCCTGTAGCGCGCCACAGACCGGCGCCAGCACTCGGGGCCTGCCGGGGGGAAACACTGGTCCCCTCGGTGGGCGATCCGAGCCGGCCCTGCAGCCCGGACCCCAGCGGCCCAGTTTGCCCTGTGAGCATCCCGGGCCTGCTGGGGTCTCACCTTCCTTTGCCAGTCATATGAGGTATGCTAGGCTGTGGTGTAGTAAGAAACAACTGATCAGATGTCATAAATTGGCTTTGCATTGTGGTACATCAACTTTGGAGCATAAAACTGCATAAACAATATAGTAAAAAAAAAAACTACACCTGATTACGGCTGTATTTTGTGTTCACATCACTTTACATATACAGCGTGTGAATGCCATGACTGGAATTAGTTGTAAAATGCTGTACCATGGTAGCCACAGGGTGCTTTCACACAGTGCAGTTTTGTGCAGTTTTTACTGTGCTCCACTTAAACTGCCTTTATTAACAGCAAGCTTCTTTCAGTTCAGAAAGGTGTTTCTAGTCAGTAATCAATGACAGTGTTTGAAGTCTTGTGGATTACAAATACACTAATTGATTACTCACTTTCCAAACAGTTTAGATAACTGAAAGAAGCTGCTGGTAATAAAGGAGTTTCATTGGGGCAGATAAAACTGCACCCAAAAAATGCGCTCTTC
>JAODAL010076326.1:0-13674 GCA_025379985.1 Phyllomedusa bahiana | reverse complement strand
ACCTTAGTGCTGAGTTTTTTTTTGTCCCGGGGATCCAGGGGGGGGCCCACCCAGTAACGTTGTTCATTTTAATGGCCCTTTAAATGCGAGGATCATTTTGGAGGAAAAATGGAGCATCCAAGATCATATGAGGATGGAGCCTTGATTTCCCAGCCTCTGGGTGAGGGGCAACAAACTCATTTTCCTCCTCCGCCTCAAATTCGCGCCAACCTTTTCCCAAAGGCAGGACGTAGTAACCCCGGGTGTCAGGAATACCTTCCCTCCTCCCCCGCTTCCTCCGAAACAGCTTCAAAAAACCCCCTGACTTGCCTTGATGATGCACCGGAGAGCTAGGCCCCCGCCTTTGCACTACCCCTGGACCCGAACCTGCCAAATGAAGACCGAAAAAATTGTGAAACTGTGGGGGCCTTGTGGTTCGACGGAGAGAAAGACTCCGTGCCCGATTGTGTCCGTTCCCCCTCCATCGCTGGCGGGACTGATGTTTAAGAGTGTCCAACATTGTTGCAAAAACTAAGATCCCCACAATGCTTTGCTGACGGGCATCGTCCGCATGCAATTTTGGTGGCTTCTTCAAAATGGCAAGGAGGGGCAGGTCTTTCACTGCCTCCCCCTTCGGGTTTTTAACACCCGAGGTCCGCACCTGCTTGTCAGGCCATGTGCCCTTTTTCGTACTGCGAAATGGATTGCGCTGCTCCACAATCGCTGGAGCATTGGAGGGGGGAAATTCCGCGTGTTGCCCGCAACAAGGGGGAGGTTGACGGGGAGGTGGCTGACGCTGCAACGCACCGTGGGACGAGGGGTGCAAAAGCGGAAGTGCGAACCAGATCGAGCTTCAGCAGGCAGTCCACCCCGGGTAGCGTTTAGAAATTTTGGAAAAACGAGGTTCATGAATGTGCCAGGCAGGGATGTGCTCCCCCCTACCGATCTTGGGGGCGGGCCAGCAGATTTGAGTTATCGCACACCCCCCTTGCCGGGAAACAGGTTCTTGCCCCCCAGCCAGCCTCGTTCGTTTCGGAGGAACCCGCCCACAGTCTGCCCTGGTGTGGACGGTCCCCAAAGAAGTTAATTTAAAACCGGGTTTGGGTTTTTCTTGGGCCGTGATGCCCCAAAAGGCCCTTGGGGGGAAAGGGCCCCTGCACCACCCCCTGCGGTTTTGAAGAGCATGCCCCGGTGAGAGCCACCGTCCCCCAGAGTTCCACCAGCTCCCCCCGTGGTGCACAGGTTTTAGCGGCTTTGGCCGTGCTTATATTCCTGTTTTTGGTGGTGGTGGACTTTTCCGGACACAGATCAGACAACGCGCTTGAAATTTTAGATGACACGTGGTGGCCAGGGCAGGGCGGTTTTTTGGAAAAAGAATGCCGCCCCCCCGGCATCTGGTTTTGGGGGCAGGCGAGGGCCTAAGTGGCGGGCCCCATCTGTGCCCACCGAGGGGAAAGGGAAAATTTTCCCCAAGGCCAAAAGTGCAAATGCCGAATTAGGTTTTTTCTATGGGAGGGTTTTGGGGTTTAAAATGTTTTTTGCTCCCAAACTGGAAGCAGAAGGCTGGCTGTAGACGGGCCCGCTGTAGGGTGAAGGTCGAAACTGGCGGGAGGAGAAGGGGTAGGATGGGTCTTGGTGGTGCGGGTGGTACTCGGGCGTGGGGGAGGTGAAGGGAGGTGTCCCTGTTCATGACTCTGGGGCATGGGAAATGAGGAAGCTTGGTGGTGGCGGGGAGGGGAGCGGGACAGAGGGTGTGACAGGGGTTGGAAGCGGCTGGTCGGGCCTTTTTTGGGCCAAGTGTTGCTCCATTTAAACTCATCTTCGTGCTGTGAGGGGAATGTTGGTGGTGTTTAAAACTAAGATTCTTGCTTACTTTGCGTTTCGGCAAAAGGCCCCATATGACTGCGGGGTGAATCAGGGGCTGCTCAAAAAGGGCCCGGGTTTGAAGGCCCGGCCCTTTTGACGGGGGATAGCGAGGAGCGGGGTTTCGTGATGTGGTGGCGTAATATATCGGCGGACTTCTGTGACCGCCCCCCCCTTTTTTGAGGGGGGCCCGTAGACACTCCCCCTCGTTTCCCTCCTCGCCCAGTGATGAAGCGTCGCAAGCAATTCTGTGGAAAAGACCACGATGGCCCGCAATGTGTTTTAATTTCATCAAACAAGGTGATTCTTTCTGACATTCTGCATCCAGGAGTGCGGGCTAAAAAGCAAGAGGGACTGAAAGGGTTGTAACGCCCGAGATTTTTGCCCATTTCCGGTTCCTTCTCCCCCTCTGATGGCTCGTAACTGGGCGTCAGAGCGAGAAAATATCCTCTTGGGGGCCTCTTGATTTTTAACATCCTTCTGAACCCCCCGCCCCTTTTTTTATCAAAGAGGTCTTCAGAAAAAGGGGTTATCCCCAGTGGTGGGTACAGGTTGACATTTGGGCTGCCTTCGCTTCATGTTTGAGGATGCTGATGATGTGATGAGACTTTGTGGCCCTTTTCTTGGGGCGGGAGGTAAGGATGTGGGTGCAGGTTGCTTAACCCTGAAAAACAGATTGGCGACGTGTTCGTTACGAGATTAAAGGACCCTGCCAGCGATAACGTCTGGGGGTCCCGCAACACAATCCGTGGTTGGTGTTGTCCCAGACGGAAGGGCACCTTTCCCTTTTACCTTTCTCCCGTCCCACCCCCTCTTTGCTGCTTAACCCCCTGCCCTTTGCTCCCTGTTCAAAATTGCTGTATTGAAAAATTTTCTGCAAAGGTTTCTCTTCAACAAATTGGGTGGGCAAAAGTGTAAAAAAAAAGTATCTGAAATGTATGGATAATAAAAGATTTTTTGGCCTTTCAATTCACTGTGGTGACTAACAATTGCTGTATTGAAAAAATTTTAAATGCAAGGTGGCTCTATAAAAATCTGGCTGGGCAAAAGTGCAAAAAACCTTTTTGAAATGTATACGGATAATAAAAGTATTTTGGCACCTATAAAATTACCCGTAGTGGACTACACAATTATGGATTCAAATTTAACGAAGGTGGTCTACAAAAATCTGGGGTGGGCAAAAGGGGGAAAAAAAAGTATCGAAATGTATACGGGAAAAAAAAGGTATTTTTGGCACCTATCAAATTTTCCTTTGGTGACTACACAATTGCTGGATTCAAAATTTTAAATGCAAAGGTTTTCTCGGTCAAAAATCTGGACTGGGCAAAAGTGCAAAAAACCAATCTGAAAAAGAAATGGATATAAAGGGATTTTTTTGGGATACAAACCTGTGGTGCTAAAAATTGCGGATTCAAAATTTTAATCATGGTACCTTATCAACAAAGTGGGAAGGGGAAAAATGCAAAAAACAGTATCTGAAAAGTTTAGGATAATAAAAGGTTTTTTTTGGACCCTTCAACCTGTGGGCAAAATTTTCGAAACAAATTTAACTGATGGTACCTTTCAACAAAACTGAACTGGGCAAAATTGAAAGAACACTATCTGAAATTATATGATAATCAAAGTGGAGTTTTGCACCCAAAAAAAAGACCTGCAGTTTTAGAAAAGATCGTATCCTAAAATAAGTTCAGGGGTGCCCCAAAATCCAAGTAATTTTTTTTTAACGTAAATGTTAATAAAAAACTTTCAAGCAAAGTCTGCAATACAATATCCGTATTCTTTAAGAGTTGTTGTGTTCCCCCTGTCCCCCCCGTGACTTTACGCGGTAGTGTCCTTTAAAAAAATTCTCTGCCTAACTACCTAAAATCTGCAAATCTCTGATCTAACTGAGTTCTAAGGATCACAGCTAAAAGTAGATCTGTCTCTGTGAACAAATAGAATAATTTCGCTGAGCTGTTTGCACAGAGGCAGAGCGCACGTCCTACTGCTTTGAGATACTGACACACACTGATCATGAACAGGAAGGGCTGTTCTATGTAAAACGAGGTCATGTGATTTTTCCAGCCAATCGAACCATACACATCCCAGTCATGACGTCGCACACACATCTCACCCTGCTCTATTCTGTAAGCTGATTTGCTGGCCGCCGAAAATGGCGCGATATTAATAGATTATTCACAGATTTTAACCGAAATTATCGCGTGATCTAAAAAATCCGATCAACGTAAATACCGTGCCGATTTCAACTTTGTCGATAATAATCGCTCAACACTAAGAAACACGCATAAGTATTCACACGAGTGATCGCCGATGCATGTCTCACTCAATCTTTCGGATCCGTCTTTCAAATCCGTTCCATGAATTGACATGTCAATTCTTGGTCCGAAAGATGCAGGTGCGATCCTGTTGCATCCAACACGTATCGATACGTGTTGGATCTGTTTTGAGACTGATTGCTGCAGCGCTTTTGGATCCAATTTTCGAATCCAACATGGATCCAAAATTGGATCCAAAAATGCCGTATGAACATACCTTAACTCTTTAGCAAAACCTGTCATACATGTAAGGTGGATGCGTGCTAATGCAATTTGGTAGAAGGTCAGCAGCTGAGATCACAGATTACTCTGATTCTGGCTGTGTAACCAGTAACAATCCACACTTGTGTATGACATCTAAGGGATTAGAGAGAGGGAAGCGACTCCCATTGTCACCTGATCGACCACCATCAATGCAATTATGGGGTGGTGTTGGGCTGGAATGACAGTCAGGGGCCTAATGCAATGTTATATGTCATGTCAGTATCCCTATTACACCCTGCCAATGCAGGTGAGCCTCTGCCTAAGAGTATGTTCACACAGTGTATTGCGCATAATGTGCATGCCGCAATAGGCCTGGTGTTTTAGAAGTATGCACTGACTATCAGGTACCTCTAAAGCGCATGGGGGGGCCCCATTCACCTCCACCATCCCTGGCGGGTAAATTCCGGGAATAAGTGACATGTCACTTCTTTCACCTGGCATTAAATACGCGTCGGGAAAGACGGAGGTAATTCATAACTCTCTATGAGAGCTATGAATTACTGTAATTGCGGGGTGCATTTCGGGCATATTGCAGTGCAATTATGCGCCAAAATACGCCCCGCAATTATGTCGTGTGAACATACCTTAACATATGGCTGCTTGGAAAGAACAGTAGTTGCATGGCTGCAGAGGAGTGTACTCTTAATTGCACAGGACATACTTTGTGTGGTAAATATTCACTTCGGTGACAGGAAACACTGTAATCCTGCAGTATGCTGTACAGGTCCTAGAGGGACTAAAAGTAGAAAAAGGTGAAAGGTTTTTAAAAAAAAGATATATTTAAAATATATGCAAAATTGAAATTACCATCATAAAAGTCCATTAAAACATAACCTTATATTTCTTACACAGTATCAAATTGTATCACAACAACTATAGGTTGCCCTGTAACAAAAAAGCATAGTTTTTTTTAATTATTTTAAAACAAAACAAAAGCTATATGGTCTTGTATCATTATAATTATATCATCATCCACAGAATAAAAGTAACATGCCATTTTTTAAAAAACATTACGGGGGACATGTATAAAACCTGTCTAGGTCAAAGACTTTCTTTGTTGCCCATAGCAATCAATCGGAGCTCATAGCAACCGATCAGCACTCCCCTTTCATTTTTTCAGGGCTATATGAAATGGAAGGGGAGATCTGATTGGTTGCTATGGGCAACAAAGAAAGTCTTATACCTTGACAGTTTTCATACATAAAGCCCAAATGCCATGCAAAAAGAAACCACAAAAAAGGCAGAATTGCAACTTGTATCCATTTCACCCCACATGAAAATTTTCTTTGGTTTCTCGATGCATTGCATGGTAAATTTAAAGGTAGTATCAAAAACACAACTCATCCTGGAAAAATGAAGCCCTGCATGCGCTATATGGACAGAAAAATTGGATGCATCTCCAAAAGGTTAAAATATTTTTTCAATAACAGAATTTATTTTTTCAGATCAAGTAATAAAAATTATTGAATCACTCAATGTTAAGGAAATAATGGAATCACCTTATAATTTAGTTTCTAAACCAAATGCTGGCACAAATCTAAAAGTACTAACATGTCTAAAATTTCAGCTAAAATTGCAGATTATTGGAAAAAAATGTTTTTTAAAATTTTCACAGCCTAACGCTAAAAATTTTTGTGACACACCTGTGGGGTCGATATGCTCACTACACCCTGGATATATATCCTTAAGTGTGTAGTTTCCAATTTGGGGTATTTTTAGGGGTGTTATTAATTTTTAGCACCTTAGGGTGTCCACAAAACTGAAATGGCCCCTAAATATAATCGTAATGAAAATGAGACCCCCGAGTCCAGTAGGTGCTCCTCCTATTCTGGGGCTTGTGGTTGAGCCAAATAATGCACTAGGGCCACATATGGGATATCTCTGAAAATGGCAGAATCTGGGGAATCAATATTAATTTGCATTTCCCTGATCACATTTACCGTATTCTTGTGAATAATGCATAAAAATTGAAAATCTGCAAAAAAAGTAAAATTTTGAAACTTCACTTCCACTTTGCTTTAATTCCTGTGTAACACCTAATGGGTTAATAAACTTCCTAAATGCGGTTTTGAATACTTTAAGGGGTGTAGTTTCTTAGATGAGGTCATTTATGGGGGTATCTAACATACAGGTCAATCAAAGTCACGTTAGAACTGGACTGGTCCCTAAAAAATGTGTCTTGCAAATTTTGTTGAAAATTTGAAAATTACTACTAAATTTCTAAGCCCCCTAATGTCGTAAAAAAAAAAAAAAAGACATTTAAAAAATTAGGCCAAACTACAGCAGACATATGGTAGATGCTAGTTATAAACTATTTTGAGTGGAATAACTATCTGTCTTACATGCAGAAAATTTTGAAGTTTAAAATTGGTAAATTTTTCAAATTTTTCATGATTTTTTGATATTTTTTCACAAATAAACAAGCATTTTTTGGACCAAAATTTCTTACTATCTTAAAGTATAATGTGTCACGAGAAAACAATCTCTGAATCACATGGATAGGTTAAAGTGTCAAAAAGTTATTCTCACATAAAGTGACACATGACAGATTTCAAAAATGGGGCTCTGTCAGAGAGGCCAAAACTGGCTCCGGCGGTAAGGGGTTAAATCCAGTCCAGCCGTCGCGCGCCTTAAGCAACGGGCATGCGCGCGGCGGCTGTCAGGGCCGGAGACAGGAGCGGGGACTGGTGAGTACGGGGTTTCCCAGCCAGGAGCAGAAGGACCACGGCTGCGGGCAGCCGCGGCACCCGCGCCGGACCCCGTAAGCGCAGGGGGACGGCCGCGGCGAGCCGCGGCGCTGAGCGCCGTGACAGTACCCCCCCCCCCTTAGCTCTCCCCCTCTTCCTTTGGAATTTAGAGAGGAGATCAGGGGACAGGTTGGCCTCAGGATAACATGAGCGCTCCGCTGGCCCGAAGCCCTTCCAGTCAATAAGGAAGAACCGCTTCCCCCTCACCGTCTTCTCCGCCAGCACCTCCTTGACCTCAAAGATGTTATCCGTATTCACAACAGGAGAAGGCGAGACGGATCTACGGGAGAAGCGGTTCAGCACCACCGGCTTGAGGAGGGACACGTGAAACGCATTCGGGATGCGTAGAGTCGGGGGCAAGCGGAGTTTATAGGAGACTGGGTTCAGTCGCCGAAGTACCACAAAAGGGCCCAAGTACTTGGGACCCAACTTGTAGCTGGGCACCTTAAAGCGGATGTACTTCACGGACAACCAAACCCTGTCTCCTGGCTCAAATAGGGGCGGGGGCCTACGGTACCTGTCAGCCTGACGCTTGGTGCGGGCAGAGGCTCGTAGCAGGGCCTGTCGTGTGAGTTGCCAGAGAGCCTTGATGTCCTTGACTTGGGCATCCACGGCAGGGACAAGAGACGAGGTAGCTAGAGGGAGAGGTGGGCGGGGGTGTAACCCAAAGACGACAAAAAAGGGGGAGGCCCCAGCAGATTCCGAGTCTAAATAGTTATAAGAAAACTCAGCCCAGGGGAGAAGATCGGACCAGTTATCCTGACGAGCGGACACAAAGTGCCGCAAGTAGGTGCCCAACACCTGGTTAACCCTCTCTACCTGCCCGTTAGTTTGAGGGTGGTATGCAGATGAAAAATCCAGCTGAATCTGCAACTGACAGCACAGAGCCCGCCAAAATTTAGCGATAAACTGGACTCCCCTGTCAGAGACAATATGCAACGGGAGACCGTGCAAGCGGAAAATATGATGGAAAAAATGTTGGGCCAGCTGGGGCGTCGACTTTGACGTTCTTCCCGGCTGGCCAAAAGTGTAGCAGGAAGTTAAAGCGGGCAAAAAAGAGCGACCATCTGGCCTGCCGGGGATTCAGGCGTTGAGCCGACTGCAGATACAGGAGGTTTTTATGGTCGGTGAAAATGTCAATAGAGTGACGAGCCTCCTCCAACAAGTGACGCCATTCTTCCAGAGCCAATTTTATGGCCAGTAACTCGCGATCCCCTATGGTATAATTTTTCTCGGCAGGAGAGAAAGTCTTGGAGAAAAATCCACACGTTTGCAGTTTACCTGAGGGGGATCTCTGCAGGAGGACAGCACCGGCACCCACCGAGAAAGCATCCACCTCCAGAATGAATGGGCGGTTCGGGTCCGGCCGAGACAAGACCGGAGCGGACGTGAATGCCGATGTGAGACTGTTGAAGGCTTCTTGAGCTTTGGGGGGCCAGGATTTGGGATTGCCGTTCTTCTTAGTTAGCGCCACCAGGGGAGCCACAAGCATAGAGAAGTGTGGAATAAATTGTCTATAATAGTTGGCAAACCCTAGGAATCGTTGAATGGCTGAAGGCCCACCGGTTGTGGCCACTGCAACACTGCGGAGAGTTTTGAAGGATCCATCTGGAGGCCCTTATCAGAGACGATGTACCCTAAATAGGGTAAGCTGGTACGTTCAAAGAGACACTTCTCTGGTTTGGCAAACAGCTGATGGGTGCGAAGTCGCTTGAGGACCTGGCGGACATGGTGGCGATGAGTTATGAGATCCGGAGAAAAGATTAGAATATCGTCCAAGTAGACAATAACACAGCTGTAGAGTAGGTCCCGGAAGATCTCGTTGACGAAGTTTTGAAATACAGCAGGAGCGTTGCAGAGACCGAATGGCATAACCAGATACTCGAAGTGGCCATCCCGCGTATTAAACGCTGTTTTCCATTCATCGCCTTCTCGAATACGTATTAAATTATAAGCACCGCGTAGATCCAGCTTGGAAAATATTTTTGCGCCCCGCAGACGGTCGAAGAGTTCGGAGATCAAGGGCAGCGGGTAGCGGTTTTTTATAGTAATTTTATTTAAGCCCCGATAGTCGATGCAAGGCCGGAGAGACCCGTCTTTTTTCTCCACGAAGAAGAAGCCGGCTCCTGCCGGAGACGAGGACTTCCGGATGAATCCTTTGCGGAGGTTCTCCTTGATGTACTCAGACATTGCCTTCGTCTCCGGGACGGAGAGGGGGTAAACCCGGCCTCTGGGAGGAGAACAGCCAGGTTGCAGGTCAATGGAACAGTCATAAGGCCGGTGTGGAGGAAGCGTTTCGGCCTGTCTTTCCAAAAAGACATCAGCAAAGTCCCAGTATGACGTAGGTAGACCCGGAGGAGGCTTGGCAGACTTCAGGGAGTCGACCTGAGGGACGAGCTGCGGTTTAGACAGGCAGCGTGAGTGACATGCGGAGCCCCAACGCACGACTTCACCTGTGCTCCAGTCCAAGGTCGGGGTATGGTCCTGCAACCACGGTAGGCCCAGAAGGATTTCGGAGGAGGATCGAGGCAGGACAAGAAGTTGCAACGTTTCCTTGTGAAGGGCCCCAATCTGCAAGAAGAGGGGGGCAGTACGGAAGCGGATAGCGTCCTTAAGGCAGACGAACATAGGTTTCTGCAACGGAATCACAGGGAGACGAAACCTGGTCACAAGTTCGTGGCTTATGAAGTTTCCTGCCGATCCAGAATCAATAAAGGCGGTGGCCTGAAAGGTGCGGTCCGGTGAAACGCCAATACATACGGGCATGGTCAGACGGGGAGAGGCCGCTCTGACACCTAGGGTCGCCTCTCCTACGAGCCCTAGGTGCGGAAGTTTCCCGGGCGCACCGGACAGTCCCCAATGAAGTGGCCAGAACCGCCACAATAGAAGCAGAGCTGCTTCAGACGACGCTGAGAACGTTCCTCCTGGGACAGGTGGGCTCTCTCGACCTGCATAGGTTCCTCTTCAGAGACCATCGGAGGAGGAAGAGGTGACCGCTGGAACGTGGGAGCCAAACGGGGAAAACGGCGTGGACGGACGGTTTCCCGTTGAAGGCGAAGCTCTTGTTGCCTTTCGGCGAAGCGAATATCCACTCGGGTGGCTAAATGGATTAGGTCATCCAAAGCTGCTGGTAGATCCCGAGCGGCGAGCTCGTCCTTGATTTTCCCCGAGAGGCCTTGCCAAAATGTCGCCACCAACGCTTCGTTATTCCAGTCCAGTTCCGAAGCGAGAGTGCGAAACTGCACCGAATACTGACCGACTGTGGTGTCGCCCTGACGAAGCCGGAGCAGTGCTGCGGCAGCCGAAGAAGTACGGCCTGGTTCCTCGAAGACTGTGCGGAACCCCCGGAGGAAGGTTTGGAGGTCCGCCGTCAGAGGATCCCCTCGATCCCATAGTGGCGTAGCCCAAGCCAAGGCTTCTCCAAACAAGAGGCTGATAATGAAGGCCACCTTGGCTCGCTCTGTAGGGAATTGGTGCCCCATCATCTCGAGGTGGATAGAGCACTGGCTGATGAACCCTCTGCACTTCTTGGGATCTCCATCGTAGCGAGAGGGAACTGGCAGATGCAGAGAGGGTCCCGAAGCCGGAGCAGGTAGAGCAATGGATGCCGGAGCAAGGGATGTGAGTGCGGCGGCGGCAGCCGGTGGAGGCAGACGGGTCGCAAGGTTCTGCATCATGGCCGTTAGCTTGTCAATACGTTGACTCTGCTGGGCGACTGCTGTTGTGATGTCCCGGAGATCAGGCAGAGGTACCCTGGCGGAATCCATGGCCAGTTTGTACTGTAACGCGGGAGTGGATCCGCTGGGCCAACGCAAGCGATGATAGCTAAGCCACGCCAGGGAACGGAATCTAAGTAGCCCCCGGTTTTCACCAGAGCCCGCCGCAAAGCGGGATGGACTTGCTGCGGCGTGAGGCTACCAGGTCGTTACCCCTGACGTGACTTGCTTGCGATGGCGGCCGGGGTACTGCGTGGTACAAAGACGTAATCCAGAGGCGTAGTCGGGGACAGGCAGAAGGTCAGGGCAGGCGGCAGAGGTTCGTGGTCAGAGGCAGGCAGACGGTCAGGGCAGGCGGCAAACAGGCAAGGTCAGGAAACGTAAGCAGGCGGACTGGTACACGGGTAATCAGGACGGAACAGCAATACACACTAGACGCAAGGTAAGCACACCAACACACTGGCAAGGATTGCTGGGGGCGTGTACCTTATATAGGACCAGCGGCCGTCACCAACCAATTAACGGCGCGCTGGCCCTTTAAATCCAGTCCAGCCATCGCGCGCCTTAAGAAACGGGCATGTGCGCGGCGGCTGTCAGGGCCAGAGACAGGAGCGGTGACTGGTGAGTACGGGGTTTCCTGCCCCGAAGCAGAAGGACCATGGCTGCGGGCAGCCCCGGCACCCGCGCCGGACCCCGTAAGCGCAGGGGGACGGCCTCGGCGAGCCGCGGCGCCGAGCGCCGTGACACCCAGCTGACTTTAAAGGATCAATCCAAGTGTTGTTTCTTTTCCTTGAGTTAATTTTTTTCTTTCATTTATTCTCTCTAGCTGTATACAGGATTTTTCACTGCTGCCACTGAGTCGTGTGACCTGCTCTCTGAATCGCTGAAACAGACAGCATGGTTATGTGACCCCCCAAAGTGAATCTCTCTATGCATTCCTATGGGCGGTTAAAAGTCAATCTCAGGAAGGCATAGAGAAACAGATTTTCTGTCAGCATCAAAAGCACAGTGTTTTTCAGCTAATCAGAGAGAAGGTCAAGTGACCTGACAGAGCAAGTTGCATCAGCTAGAAAGCCTATGTGCAAATGCAGGTAAATAAAAGTACTAGCAATACAGTATACAGTGGGGAAAAAAAGGATTTAGTCAGCCACCAATCGTGTAAGTTCTCCCACTTAAAAAGATTAGAGAGGCCTATAATTGACATCATAGGTAGACCTCAAAAAATGATTTAGAAAGAATTTATTTGCAAATTATGGTGGAAAATAAGTATTTGGTCACCTACAAACAAGCAAGATTTCTGTCTCTCACAGACCTGTTACTTCTTCTTTAACCCTTTAAGGTCTAAGCCTGTATTGGAGTTAAGGACCAAGGCCTTTTTTTCAAATCTGACATGTGCCACTTTATCTGTGAATAACTTTTCAACACTTTTACCTATCCATGTGATTCAGAGATTGTTTTCTCGTGACACATTGTGCTTTAATTTAACAATTAATTTTTGGTCAATAAAATCCTTGTTTAGGTGTGAAAAATATCGAAACTTTGTGAAAATTTGGAAAAATTTGCTATTTTCAAAGTTTAAAAATTTCTGTGTGCAAGACACATAGTCACACCAAACAAAATAGTAAGTAATGAACATCTACCATATGTCTACTTTGTGTTGGCCTGATTTTTTTTAAACATCCTATTATTTTTTAAGACATTTGGGGGCTTTAAAATTTAGTAGCAAATTTTAAAATTTTCAAGAAAATTTGCAGAACAGATTTTTTTGGGAACCAGGCCACTTCTGATGTGGTTTTGAGGGGCTTGTATGATAGAAACCCCCATAAATGACTCCATTTCAGAAACTACACCCCTTAACATAGTCAAAACAGCATTTAGGATGTTTATTAACCCTTTAGGTATTTCACAGAAATTAATTAAAAGTGAAAGTGAAATTTCTAAATTTTAACTTTTTTGCAGATTTCCGATTTTTGTTCATTATTCATTGGAACCCCATAGATTTTACCAAGAAATTGCAACTCAATAATGAATCTCCTTATTATGCAGTTTTTAGAAATATCCCACTTGTGGCCCATATGCGCTTTTTGACTCTTCCATCGGCCTCAGAATTGAAGGAGCACCTTCTTGTTTTAGAATATTTTTCAGGATTTATTGGGGTAGTGATGAGCAGTGACAGATGTGGGAACAGAAGTTACAAACTGTCTTTTTAACTGATCAGACAGCTATAACAATATGAGTGAGGGGAACAGGGACTTGGCAATGAAGGGGTTCATTTTTGTGTGTGTTTTTTCACTGTATGAGCCAGTGATCATCACTGGCAGAAAATTGCTGGAACTTGAAAGTGGCAAACTATCTGATCAGACAGCTGCCACAAATAGATCACAGGGCCAGTGAAGTGATTAGGCAGTGGAGGGGTTTATAAAGTATTTCAGGCTGTGACAGCCCAGATCGCAGCACAGGGCACTAGGACCCAGCACAGAAATACGATCTCCTCACTCTCTCACACAGAGCAGAGCCCTGGGACATGTATCATCCTCAGCATGGGACTGCAATAATTGATCACCTGCTGTGTAGATGTGCTAATTAGCTGCCAGAAACAGCAATTAGCATAGAGCTTTCATCTTATCTCTGCACAGGGAGACAGAAAGCTTTCATGACTTCCTGGACATCATGGTGCATTAACAGGCAGTGAACCATGACGTTCAGGAACGTCAGGGTGCCTTAAAGGGTTAAGAGTAGTGTTGAGCGATTGCGTTGGCTATCGAGATCGATCGATAGTCGATGTCGGCC
>JAODAL010076325.1:0-13675 GCA_025379985.1 Phyllomedusa bahiana | reverse complement strand
GGAGCGCGACCCTATTTTCTCATGGGTTAAAAATCAATAAAATAAAGTTTTTTTTTTCTTTTTTTTCCCGGTTGCCCCCTTTTTAAAAATTTTACCCTTTGGGCCCTAACGAAAATAAAAGAAATAAACATGATTTTATTAAATTTAAAAAAAAATTTTTTTTCTTACCCCCATTTTTATTATTCTTTTTATAAAACACATGGGGACAACTTCTGTAGTGTTAAAATTTTGATTTCGGCCAGGGTACAGTTTGATTTCTAATTCCCTTTAGAAAAACCCATAGGGGGTTTCGCTCGCTCCCCCCTTTGGGCCCAAAAACGGCCCCTTTTTTAAATTTTTTAGCCAATCACAGGGGCGCGCTCAAATTTTCCCTTTTCCCCCATAAAAATTTCTATGAAAAGTAGCTCACGCTTGTTTTGGCAAGCGGACGAGCCCCCCCCGCTTCAACCAATCACTCGTTTCTCCCATTTTTACTGTATTTTTGAACTGTCCCGCCTTTGAATATGTTTGGGGTCAATTTTTCCCATGGGTTTTAAAAATGGGACATTGCCCGCTCCTTTTCTAAAATTGGGTCAATTCTCCCCCCCATGGGTTAAAAGGGGGACATTGCCCGCTCCTATTCTTTTTGGCCCCGGTTTTTATGAAAAACCAATCAAATAGCTTTCTGAATTTTTAATTTAACTGATTCCCCGGGAAATTTTCCCAATATCCTAATTCCCTTGAATTGGGATATTGGAAAAGTGATTTTTTTTTTTATGTATTTTTTTTTTTTGGGTTTTTTCGCTCGGGTTTTCCTGAAAAATTTTGAACGCCTTTATAAAGGCTTTTTTTGATTAAATCCGCCCCGACATCTGGAATTGATTTTTTCCCGGTTCCACCCTGTTGGGCATCGGAAACTTTTTTTCGGGGGCACCCCCGCACAGCTTTCTAAGTCCCGCACTGCGCCCAGGGGGGGTTTTCCCCCCCCACTGTCCCCCCAACAAAAGGGCGAGGCGCAGGGAACTTTTCCCCGAGGGTTCCCAGCGCACCCCCTGGGGACGGCGAACTTAGGGGGGCAGCCCCGCACTGGCCTCGGCCCCCGATTTGCCCCCTCACCACACTGGCGGGGCGCGGCGGCCCTTTTTCCCCCAGGGTAGGGAGTGCACAAGCTGGGGCCGGGCGAATAAAATGGGCCCAGCCCGCATGCGCCTCAGTCCGCCTGGCCAAACCCCACTGGCGGGGTGCGGGGACTTTACTGCTATGTATGACCCGCCCCCCCCGGCCCCCACAAAAATCGGGCCCCGCACCCCCTCCGCGGGAAAAACTGGGGGAAAGGTGCCCCCCCGACCCGGCGAGATTAATAAAATGTCCCCCCAAAAGGTCTTAGTGAACTAAAATCCATATTCTTTATAGAGCTTGTCTGTTTTCCCGCCCCCCCCCGGGGCCCCCCCAAAAACCCGCCCCCGGCCCCTTCCCCCCCCCCCCCAGGTGGACTTTCCCCGTGGTAGTGCCCCCCTTTAAAAAAATTCTCTACCAAACAACAAAAAATTTTATTCCAAATTCCTCTGATCTAACTAATTTTGAAAGGGAAAATAAACAGTTTCCCGTATTTTCCCCCCTTTTAAAAAGAAATAAAAATAATTTTAAACTGAGCTTTTTGGACACGGGCCCGAGCGCCCCGTCCTACTGTTTTGAGACGTTTGGAGGACACTGATCATAAAAGGGAAGGGCTGTTCTATGTAAAATGAGGCCCATGTGATTTTTCCAGCCAATCGAAACAAAAACCCCGCCCATGACTTTCGCAACAAAATCTCCCCCTGCCCCAAAATTTCTGTAATCTGATTTGCGGGCCCCCAAAAAATGCCCAGGAAGCGCTAAAATGGTGCGATATTAAAATGATCCCCACAGTTTTTAAAACCTAAATTATCACATGTTTAAAAAATTTCGTAAACAAAAAATTGTGCTGATTTCAACTTTGTCGTAAAACGCTCAACACTTTTTACAATCCACAATTCTTTTCCCTGATTTTTGGGGCTGTTTATTTAGATTTTCCCCATGATTTTCACACAGAAGCAGTGTTTTTTCTGGTGTGCTTTAAATACACCCAAGGTGTGTCTCAAATTAACTCAATTTTTCCAAAAAACCTTAAAAGCTTCCGGACTGACTCCAAATGGGCTGCCCCAAATTTTTTAATGGCATAGTTCCTAGTGATGAAAACTTTTGATTTTGCAAAAGTAATAAAAATTTCCCTTAAAAAAAGCTCTTTATCTCATTATTCTGGCTTTTGGCAAATATAAAAATTTTTGGTAACCTAGTTGACCTAAAACATAAAGGTTTATTCTGTTTCTGTCGTACCCTGTTTCCCGAAATAAGACATCCCCGAAAATTAGACCTAGTGCTTTTTTTTATGAAATTAAAAGTTTGGCTGCTTTGCTGAGTTTGTGATGAAACACTACATTTATTAATACTGTTAAATTGTTTGTTCAACAATAAATGTAAATTTTTTTGTTATGGAAAAATAAGACATCCCCCTAAAAAAAAGTCTTAGATGTCTTTGAGAGCAAAAATTAAAATAAAACCCGTCTTTTTTTGGGGGGGAAACTGTATATGTGTTTTTTATATAGTGTATGTAATCTTTTGGTTTCAACTGTAAATGAAAAAAGATTAAAACTAAAAATGTTGACCTTTGAAAGATTGAGGGAGGTAGTAAGGGTGAGGAGATAAAGCAAAATCTAATAAACTTTTTTCTCCGTTTTACAAAGGAAAATTACCTTCTTGTTTATGTGCAGTAGGGGAAAGTAAGGGCCACCCGTAGTGGGCCATTGAGCCCCGCAAGCATGGTGTAAGCCGCCCCGGGTTGGAGCCCCAAGGGGCTGTGATTTTTACCAAGCCCCCCCAAGGAGGATGGGCTTGCCCACAAGACGACCCCCAGGGCGTAAACCCGGGGGTGACCTTGCCTTGGGGGGCCCGGTGTAGCGCATAAAAAAATTTTGGAAGGGTTGCAGTCGGGGACAAGCGGTAGGCAGGGCAGGTGGCAAATTGTAACAAGGGTAGAGGCATAACACCCCTTACGTTTTCTCAGGGGGAAGGCCCAAAGACTGGCAAGGGGGGTTTGGGGAAAATTGGATGCTGTCCTTTAAATTTTGGGCTGCAAAGACTGCGCGGGGGCAAAGGGGAAGGAGTATAAAAAGGGGGGACCAGACCACAGCACCGTGATCTAAAAATGCCTGTCCCATGTAGCCTAGTGACTTTGCGGGAAATTTTTATGATTGCTCTGGACTGCATAAAGAGCGCATTTCTGCTAAAGTCATGGAACCATTTTTGTCGACAGTGGCCTGTCCACTTGCATTGGACAAACTGGTGGGTCTTTCCTTGGTTCACACTCTCGCAAGCTCCTTTGTCTCCAGGAACAATGCTATAACATGCCATATTATCACTAAAGGAAATGGAAAGGTTTTCCGACCAAACAGCATGCAGAGCTTTCCCAAAGGAGCTAACCAAAAAGCCACCTGGATCGTTCAGAAGGGAACGATTCCCTTGAGTTCCACGGCATGGTACACATTTTTTGACCCCCCCATTCTTTGGGACCTATCAAATTCGACCCAATTAAGTTGCACTTGGCCCGATGAGCACGAACCCCAAAATGAGGGGGCCCAGGTGGGGTTTTTTGCTGTAGCTCGGAAGCGCGTAACAGGGGTCAGCTGTTGCATCATTGGGGCTGTGGCAACCTGTTTTAAAAAAAAGTACCCAAAGGGCTATCCTTTCCTTGGGGGCAAATTATCTAAAAATAACAAAGGGACCGGGAAAAAACACACAACAGCCTTTCTGCATAAAGGCTTTCAATTTATTTACAAAAGGGGAATAAAAAAAAGGCATCACATTTTAAATGGGTGTGAGGGCTATGCACGCCTTATCTAGGGCCACCCTCACACTTCAGGGAAATTTTGAACACAGGGGGTAACTTCTGAAACGCCACTTGATTACACACATCTATACAAAATACACAGGGACCATTTGTTTAAAAAACATTATACAAAAGTATACAACAGTTTACATGCTGTACAAATAATATGTCCCATTATGAAATAATACTAAATAGGTAAACAACTAAAACATTTAAAAAAAAACACAAAGATCACACATAAATAACCTTTTTCCCACCACAACATCCCCCCTTTAACTTGTCCATTTTTATCTCCCCATCCTCTTTCCCTATTCCTCTTTCCCTATTCTTGTCTTTTGGCGAAGAAACCTCGCCCCGAAAGGGCGGCCCGTACCCCTGTACCCCCTAGCTCACCCTACACCTCTATGTCTAATTCTTTGATAAGACATGCGGTTGCAGGGGTAGTAATGATTTTCGGAGCACTTCTGCCTTAATGGCTCTCATGGAAAAATAACTTATGTCCACATCATCATGGGTGTCAGGCTTTGGACAGCTGAAGGTGTGGTAGTGCCCACTGTCATCATAGAGCCAGTCGTGGACAACTGTTCATCATAATGGAGTAGTCTGGTCCACAGCTTTCACAAATATTCCTCAAAAAGGGAGAACACAACAGACAATCAGAGCAAGAATTAGCAACACAATCAATATGGCAATACCTATCTGGGCAAGCTTCCCTGCCAACCCTTAAACCATAAAGTACCCACTGCTCCCAGGGTGATCTATGCCTGAATTACGCTTTAATTCTTCTGAGAGATCATCGAGCTTTCTAATGGGCCCCAGTGACCTTCCCATTCGGTCCTGTGTTATCTGGATAAAAGTACAGCAGGTTAATTCCTGTTTGGGTGTACAGTGATTTTCAGTAGCAGAGATTAAAACCCAGCGGCCACCTGGTTCCTTGCCTTAAACTCATCAGGACCCCCTTTTGGGGCCCCCTAAGCATCAATATACACATGGGTTGAAAGCTGCCCTTTGTGGGGCTTTCCTTCTCCTCCTGACTCTGATGTGTCAATCTTCTGACCCCTCAAATCAATATATAGGGTCCCAGGACATAATGCCTCCATCATCTGCTGAGGGTCTTCAATATTAGCATTAGGGTATACTTTCTCCTGGTATTCCCTATTCTCGACAGTTCCTGTCTTTTGTCAACCTTATTTCTAGTAAGTAGGGTTTTTTCCCCGTTTATTTTCTATTTAAGGGAGTCTCTGGTCTATACCCCCATCATTTCCTGTGTTCCAACCCACAGCACCCCAGTAATAGCAAAGAGGTCCCCAGTACCTACATCACACACCAATATATGCATGGTTCTGACCAAGAGTTAAAGCAACATAACTACTTAACATCATAAACGCAGCATCTGCCTCATCTCCGGGCTGGGCGATCTTGCATGTGAAGCGGGATCCAGTTGGCTTTCCTGCCACCTTGACAGAGTGATCGGGTCACAAGACTTGGTACGGCCCCTCAAACTCGCTCTAGGGTTTTACCACACAAACTTCTTCACTTAACCCATCCCCCAGGCTGTAGCTTAGAGCAGCAACGTCTAATCCCGGAATGGAAAACTCTAAATGCATTAGCGACAACTCTTTATAACCACTGCAGTCACATAAGAGGTCATAGCATCAATTTTTACTACAACTGCTGAGGAAATAATGCACCTAACCTTGGGGCACTGCCTAACAGGATCTCATGGGAAAAGAGATCTAACTAACCCAGGGTGTGTGCCTGACTCTAACCAAGCTATGGCAGGCAGTCTGAGGCCAGCGGCATGTACTGTTTCTCCTCGCCACTTTTTGCAGTCCGATCTTTCAGAGTCCCTTCCATGTTCCCCATTGCACTACAAGCTGGGATAGCGCCCATTGGCAATCAGGCACCTCCCCTACTCCCATATAGCCCTCTTCTCAGTTCTTCTTGGCTCTCTTCTTTTTCCACTTCTTTTCCTCCTAGTGGATCATGTTCCTGCATCTTGGCCAGCATATCTCCTTGCAGTTGTGTGCGAAGTTTTCCCTCCTGCACCACTGACAGCTGACTTGCTTTCCCCCATTCTCTCACCTCCTGCGGCCATGTGAGTCTGCTTGGTCAGCCAAGTGTTTTCCGTCTTCATGTATCTGCTTCCCATGAGCCTTGATTTTAGTATAGTCACAGTCCGTCTGCCGCAGCAGTGCATGCCTTCAGGACCTGAATGGAATTGTCCATGTTTCACAGGGTTTGTTCCCAGCAGCCGTGAGAAACTGTGCCTTCCCAAAAGGTCACAAAGTCCATGGGCGACTCCAAAACAGCCGTATCTTGAGTCCCATACATATGTTTGGCCATTTTGCCCTCGGCCAAACGTCCATGCTGCCGTCTTCTTGGCTGACTATGCAATGGCCAGACTTTCTTGCTCCCAACACTGCGTGTGAATGTGCTCATTGGCCAAATCCCGTGTGATATCGTCCTGCATGTCTGCAAATCTGGATCCATCCACAAAAAATAACCATATCCGGGGTCCAAATGAAAACTCCATCATCACGACATCAATAGCAATCATGCTTTTCTTCATGTACACCGGATTCTTCCGATTCCTCTACATCCTCATTCCCCCCTTGAGAAGGGAAGTAAGGTGGCTGGATTAAGAACACAACAGCGCAGCAGAGTGACTTATCGGGCAGGAGGATAGAACACTGAAGCCTAGACGCTGATTTGGGGGGGGCTGATAGAGATGTTCGGTTAAGAATGGCAGAGATGTCCACATGGAGCCAGAAGGATGAGGGAGCGTCGACATCGATATCCGCTGTTTTATGTCAGCCAGCACTTGGCTGCCACTACAGCTAGTAAACTGGGAATAGGTCCTCCCCTTGCAGCTTGGTCCATTCTTGCATAGAAATACTCCCAACTGGTCTTTAATCTGTGGCGTCCATGGGCCAGTGGCTAGAACTCCCAGGGCATTCCATCTGTCCCTTTCCGATCACAAAGAGCTTTGAAGGTCCTGGTAAGTCCGGGGAAGCCTAATCAGGTGCACTGGCAATAGCTTTCTCAGCTTCTGGAAGGACTCCAGGCATCTTTCATCAAGGTGTAAAGGTAGTTGTCTTCACTGCTCATACCAGAATTTGGCACACGAGAGTAGGATATCCCTGTCCCAATGGATGCTTGGCTTCAGGAATAGGACAGACATCAAGAGCAGGGTCCGAGATCTAGCTTTGTGGTGTTCTCCGCCTCTTCTTGTTTGCGGGAGGACCGAGGTCCTGCTCTGATGTCAAGTTCACAGCAAGTAAGCGGTTGGTCTTGGCTGGTAGCTCCAGGGTCCTCACGATACTTGGGCCACCATCACAGGAGCAGGCTTTCATCACACATATCCCACAGCACATTGCTCTCGATGCCTGTTTAACCTAGTAAGCCCCCCACCGTATCAATTAGTATAGTACTTGTACTCAGGCTGAACCATCTTTTCAGCTGCTTCTTCATAGGATCCAGCAGGCCATCCCACAAAGACACTGGACAACATCCGAGCAATGTGCTTCTCAAAGGAAGAAAATCCTAAATCAGAGAACATCTGATTTTTCCGTGCAATGATATTTCTCCACTATTCCCCTTTATCCTTAGTGAAGTCTGTCAGTGTCAATGCCTGATCCTGAAAGTCAGTCCCAGCCCATTGATTCAGCTGTTCACAACATTACACTCTGGAGGCAGCATTGACCTCACCATAACTGACGGCATGAATGAGTAAATTTGGCCTACAGATGATCCGTCTGAATCCCCTGCTCTTAACTTCTGACAAGGCCCATAATCTTTAGTAATTGCTCGTGTATTCTTGCATATCTGCGCTATCTTCCTGTATAGTGGCATAGGTTAGTTTCTCAGGCCATTAATTCACTTGTAAAACAGACACTTGACTCGGTGGAATGTAACATAACAGTAGCGGGCCTTCGTCACCCCTGCCCCATGCCCGTGAAGGCCTGTGAGATAAGGGGGGTCTGCCGTAGTCAATTCCTGAGCCCTCTCCACTGTGTCATCTGACTACTCTCCAGTGAGCTTCCTGGGGTTGGTGCTGTGGCAGTGGCCCTCACTGCTCGTTCTTTCTTTTCTTCCTCCTCCCTTGTCATCCTCCGATAGCTGTTAAGCCTGCACCCCACTTATCTTCTCCTCCCATACCATGAGGTTCTCCACTGTAGGCTGGCTGGGCCCTGGTCGCCATATATCCCCAGTAAACTGCTTCCATAACTGGACATACCAATAACAAATGTTCCACCATCTTGATCCAGGAAATGAAAGTGTGTACCCAGGAAGGGGCGGGCATTAATCCAGAAGGAACAGGATGTGACATCCTAAAGGGAGCAGTAGCGGGGCTGGGTAGGAAGTGACAATGAAAGGGGCTGAGCAGTGGCACTAAAGGTTAAGGTAGTCTGGGTACCTGGGCAGGCTTGAGCAGTATGTGGCTACAGGGCGCAGGGTGACTTGAGTCACAGGTGGTCTGTTCTGGTCGTGGTTCCCCTATTGTTGCAGCAGTTTTGTCTACACCCTACTTTGCTCTCCACCCCTAAGACAAGTCCCTCCGCCATAACAGGGGGGGTCGGCACAGTTATTCACACTTTCCTTTGTTCCAGAAACTTCTCCTGGGATGATACACATAGCCAGCTGCACCCCCAGGGCCCCACACCCATACTCTATGAATCCATCTAATTTACACAGTAACCAGGATTCAGCAGTCCATCAACAAACATCCAAAATCCATCAATCTACTTCCATCTTTCAGTTATCAACCCTCAGACATTTCCATTCACTTATCACAAATACTTTCTGAGGTCTTTAATCACACCTTCCAGCTGCTCTTGCAAATTCTTCAGACTACTTCACTTACTCTACCTATCAACAATGAAGACTCTTTCTAACATTCTTACACTCTAAAACCAGCAGATGGTGCTGTGCACAAAACTCAAAACTCGCATACCAAACTTCCAGCTGACCAGTCTCCTGCTCCACCGCAGGGACTTAGATCTCCCGTGTTACTCCCAGGGGAGATTCTCATAAACCACAGAGCATTTCTGCACTATTCTCAGCTGGCTTTAACACCTTCGCTCCCACTCTGCTTCAAATCCAGTTTTCAAAAACATTCAAATACACATAAACCAGAAAAATACCCCACAAGGAAGTTTAATTTTGACATGTCATAGTTTCATAGCATGGGCCGACTGTTACCCTGTCAAGCGTGATCTAACAATTAACCGAATGAAACATAGTTACAGCTCCAGACTAACAACAATCTGCACCGGACAACTACAGTAAAAAACTTTTACTTACCCCGACAGTATTCAGAAGAGTGATGGCGCCTTATCTCTCATCTCTTCCGCCATAGAGTTCATCACCACTCATTTTTTCGTTAATAAATCTATCTAAGAAGCCCATTCCCCACCGTTGGAAAGGCGAAATCTGAAATAGAAAGTAGCCTCAAGAGGGGCAATCCTTTCCATGTGTGGGTTCAAATTAATCTTAAAATAACAAAAGGTGCACCGAGAAAACACCCAATTTTTCTCAACATGCCCTTGCTGCTATGAAAGTGCTTTCTGATTGTAATCACAAAATTGTGGATAATTTATACCCTTTTGCAAATGATTAGATAAGAAGGCATCACATTTAGCCCCCCTGGCTGTGTGGGCTATTGGCACAGTTCCTTATCCTTGGCCACACCTCCACATCTCAGGACAGTCTGTAACACAGGTGTAACATCTTACAAGTCGCCATCTTGTGATAACACGACATCTATACAAACTACTAACCGGCAGCCATTATGTTACCACATCAAAGACAAAAGGTAAACAAAAGCTTTAACAGCTGTACTAAATAAGTATGGTTGCCTATAAGAATATATATATGTATATGTGAGGTATATACAACTAATACATTAAAAAAAAATAGAGGGGACACAAAGGATCACACATATATATAACCTTTGTTCCCATCCACAACATTGTGATTGCAGGGCGACTACCGTGGAGACAACTCAGATGTCCAGCACCTTGGCGGGATCCATGGCCAGATCTTCCTGTAAGGCCTGCGGGGACGTCTGGGTAATATAAGGTCAGCGCCTGGAAATTACCTAATTACCAGCGTTCTGGCCCTTTACATCTTACAGAGATGGCGCATGCATAGGGTGCAGGTAGAGGGTGCAGCTGCTGGCCAGCAGAGGCAGTGCAGGGATCGAGGGGAGGTAAGAGTGTGGGCCAGGACCACAAATGCGCCTGTGCACCTACATAAGGGTTGCAGCGCCACTCACAGGTACTGCAGTACGGGAACCTACAGCACCGGTTACAAGGAAGATGTAAACTCCACCTAAAATGTTCCTGTCTAACACAGGAAGAAGTGCAGTTCTGCCTTAAGATGATTAAAATAGACAAATCACCAGATCCTGATGGTACACACCCCCATTACCTAAGGTAATTAACCCCTTAAGGACCCTGGACATATGAGTACGTCCCAGGGTCCATAAGGGGCATTGCAGGGGGATCGCTCCGCGACTCCCCCGCACAGCCGGCGGGTGTTAGCGGCTAATCACCGCTAACACCCGGCCGTTACAGCGCGAACAGGCAGCGTCGCCCGCTCGCGCTGTTTAACCCTTCAGATGCCGTGGCAAAGATGGCCGCGGCATCTGAATTAATTAAGATCGGTGCCCCGCACCGATCTTGAGGCTGATCGGCACGGCTGCAGCATAGCTGCAGCGATCCAACCCACGGACATGGCAGCGGGGAGCCTTTTGAAGGCTCCTGTCACTTCCATGTCCTGGTTTGCCCCACTACCGTCCACAGACAGGAAGTGGGGAAACCGCCATCTTAGTACAGTCTAATGCATTGCCTATGCAATGCCTTAGACTGTATTGACAATCGCGCCACCTAGTGGTCAAGTACCATAGGTGGCCTCAATGTTAAAGTAAGAAAAAAATAAATAAAGTTTTACAGTACAAAAAAAAAAGTATTACAAGTTCAAATCACCCCCCTTTCTCCATTTTACAAATAACAATAAAATAATAAAAAAGTTACACATATTTGGTATCGCTGCGTCCGAAAAAGTCCGATCTATAAAAATATAACATCATTTATCCCGTACGCTGAACACCGTAGAAGAAAAAAAATTCCAAACGCCAAAATTGCGTTTTTTGGTCATTTTACGTCACTTAAAAAAAATGGAATAAAAGTGATCAAAAAAGTCACATGCATTCCAAACTGCTAGCAATAAAAAGTACACTTCGGCCCGCAAAAAATGCATCCTCATTGATGTCTGTAGGTGTTAGTACAAAAAAGTTATTGGTCGTACAAACTGGCGCCACGGCGCAAATTTCAAAAATAGAAAAAGTTTGGAATTTTTTTACGGTACCAAAAAATAACGCAAACCCTACATGTTTGGTATTGCCGGATGCATATAAACCTGTAGAATACAGATAATACATTGTATTGACCAAAGATTGAACGCCGTAAAAGCAAAACCCCCGCAAACATGGCGAAAATAAGTTTTTTTTCGCAATTTGTACCACTTGGAATTTTTTTGCGGTTTCCCAGTATATTCTATAGTACAGGGAATAACACCATTAGAAAGTACATCTTGTCCCGCAAAATAAAAGCGCTCATATGTCTATGTAGGTGGAAAAATAAAAAAGTTATGACTCTGGGAAGGCGAGGAGGGAAAAACAAACGTGTCAACAACAAAAAACGCCGGGTCCTTAAGGGGTTAAGTTATGTAATAGACACCTATTTTTAATATTTATGGACTATGTAGAAATGGGGCATGTCCCAAAGAATTGACACATCGCAAATGTGTAAAGATATGTTTACAGGCTGGGTAGCCCATTCGGCATCCAGGAAAGCTAGGTGACACCCAACTTATATGAAAACTGAGTGCCACCGTTGGAGGATGGAGTGTCACCTAGCTTTCCTGGCTGCTGTATCGGCTATTGCTATAGGCAACTGCCAGAGTCTGTCTCCTGCCCCTGAAATCTCCAGAGACAGACCGCAGGGGGCAAGAGCAAGGGACAGGAAACAAGGGGGCAACTCCTGCCCCTTGTGTCCTGTCTCCTACCCTGTGCGGCCACTGTAAACAGACCACATGGGAAAGGAGACAGACAACTAAGGGCAAATTCTGCCCCTTGCATCCTGTCTCCCTGTCTTTGGAGTGAGCAGAAGACAGACCCCAGGGGGCAGGAGACAGGAGCAAGGAGTAGAATACAAGGTGGCAGCTCCTACCCCCTGCAGTCTATATTTGGAGGGGCAGGAGACAAACCCTAGGAGGCAGGACACAGACAACAGAATTTTGTAGTTTTGTAGTTTAGCTCTCTCTTTTACAAAGCTGAAGTTGGTTTCTTATTCACCAGTTTCCTATTCGCTGCAAAATATTTTTTTTGTTTTTTAAGAGGATAATAAATTGAAAAACTTATCAGCTTAATAAATGTCAATACAGTGATGTGGACCAAGGAGAAACCAGTTGAAACAAGCCTGGTAAACACTAACAGCTGGCATAAAATGGGCATCAAAGCAGAAACCTAAAACTACGATTTAAAGGGTTAAATGGCTTTGGGCCACTGATCCCACACTGTATTCATACCAAGACATATACCCCACATCAAATTCAGTTTACTTCAGCCTGGCCCAAAGTGATTCTGGGCATTTAAACTGGCATCAAAGTGGGCAGACGGGCAGTTTTCACTGATTTGAATAAGTAACTGCTTTTTTAACCCCTTAACGACCTTAGACGTATCCATATGTCCAGGTCGTTTGGGGGTTCACGCACCTGGACGTATGGATACGTCCTGAGGATCGCGCGAACTCTAAAGCAGAGTTCGCGCGATCGGTGCGGGATGTCAGCTGTATATTACAGCTGACATCCCGCAGCGTCCGCCCCGATCCTGGCTCGCTCCGGGGGGGGGGGGGGCCATTAACCCCTTAATTATCGCGACGAGCGGGGCGCACTAACTAAGAGAGACGCAGGAGGAGATCGCTCCTCCTGCGTCTCTGTCGGCGGCAGCAGCACACGGATCGGACGATCCGTGCAGCTCCTGCCCTCTGACAGACAGCACGGAAGGCATAGAATGCCTTCCGGGTTGTCTGTGACGTCACGATGCCCGGCCGTGCCCTGTGGGCATGGCCCGGCATCGTGACTGACAGTTGTCATAGGAACCAGTCATAGCAACAAGCTATGTACTGATTCCTATTGAATGAGACATCTAAAGATCTCTCATTGAAATCCCCTAGGGGGAAAAGTAAAATAAAAATGTGAAAAAGTGAAAAAAAGTAAAAAAAAAAAGTGAAAAACAAGTAAAACACAAACACGAAAAATAAAATAAAAATACGTACACCGCCCTTTTCCCCTTTACAAACGCCAATCGCCCCAAAAAAGATCAAAAATAAATAAAGTACCCATATTTGGTATCGCCGCGTGCGTAACGACCTGCCCTATAAATCTGTCATGTTAATTAACCCGTACGGTGAACGCCATAAAAAAAAAAAAAACAATCACAGAATTAAGATTTTTGTTAATCCTGCAGAACATAAAATGGAATAAAAAGCGATAAAAAACTCCTAGAAATGCCAAAGTTGTACCAATTAAAATGTCACACTTTATCCCGCAAAAAAAAGTCCTTATACAGCTCTATATTCGGAAGAATTAAAAATTTTATAGCTCTCAGAAGATAGCGATGCATAAATATTGTTTTTACACACTAAAAACCTTTTTTCTTTTTTTTTTTTAAAAAGCTTTTAAAATAAAAAAACCCATAAAAAATAGGGTATCGCCTAATTTTAG
>JAODAL010076324.1:0-13675 GCA_025379985.1 Phyllomedusa bahiana | reverse complement strand
TTTTTAAAAGGGGGACACAATTTTAAATCTATAGGAAATCCTCCGTAGTCAGTTGGCTGCTCCCTATGTGCGGAAATCGTCCCCCCCTCTGAAAGGCCCCTGCCCGGGGGGTTCCTCGCGCCCCCACGAACTACGGCCGGCGCTGGGGAAGGTGGGGGGTAGGAGCAGTTTAAGCTCCTTCAGGCAACCTAAGCCCCTGGAGTCACTGATGTGCAGTTCCCCTTCCCAACCCCGCCCTAGTAAAGTGGGTATCCCCCCAGACCCACAGCAAAACCCTGGAGCACCCCCAAAAACCCCAAACCCGGTGGTGGGCCCTTCTTGGACAGCCTCTGCCACCCCAGTTAGAAGTTTCCCCCTGGAAAACGGGGGCAGCCAAACGGGGATGTGTAAACCGGAACCCTTGCTGATTTTCCCCCAGGGGAAAAAGCTTTTCCTCCCCGGGCCCAAGAAAAGTTTGGCATCAGAGGGGGTTTTAAATGGGGGCGGGGGGCCATCTTAAACCCCAAGGAAAACCCGCTTGTCCACGGGAAATGTGGAAGACTAAACCTTTGTCAAATGAATCGGGCCCTTTTGGAAACCCGGTCTGGTTTTCCCACACCCCTTTGGGCCTTAGGCGTCAGCCCTCCCATCCCCAGATGCCTCCCCCAAACGGGGGGGGAAATGGGGTCTGGGTTCAAACTACCGGGCCCTCAGCCACTATTCTGATGCCCCCCACCCGCCTGTCCCCAACACATCTGTTGACAGGTTTCCCCATTTTCCCTACTACCATTTTTTACCGGGGACGGGTTTTTCCACCCACCTAAACACTCTTTTCATTGTGCCACTCTAGGGAACCTCAGGCTGTGCTGTTTTTTGTGGTGCCGTGACACCCCACATTTTGTCACTGACCCTTTTTCTCTGACCTCACCCTTTTGCCCCCTCCCGCCGTCCCCCTCAAACCCTCTGCCCTTTGTGCCACTTTTGGTGGCCTACTCCTTTTTTTGGCCACCCCCGAATTTCATTGTCCCACTGTCTGCCCTTTCATTTCCCTGCTTTTTTGGGCTGCCTGCCCTCCACATTTGGTCATTGTTCCACGCCCTGCCCTCATGCTGTGTCCCCGTGCCCCCCCACTCTTGTCATTGTGCCATTTCCTGCCCTTTATTTTTTTTTTTGTCACCTCCAAAAAATGTAAATTGGGTGCCACGGGCCCTGACCTCAGGCGCTCCCCAACCGTGACCTCTACACTGTTTTAAATTGTCCCACTTGCGTGGCCTGCTACTTTTTTCCCCACCCCCTAAATGGCCCATTTTTCCACTGCCCTGACCTCAGCGGGCCCCGGGCCGTGCCCCTCCACTCATCAGTACGTGGGGGGAAAATTTTGTTGGGGGCCCTTGGGTTTTTTGCCCACCCCAATGAAAATTTGCCCCCCCTTCCCTCCAACCCCCTCAGCTCTTTGGGGGGCTTGGCGCGGAGCCCTCCCCACTGTTGCCCAAAGGCCACTGTTTTTCCCCAAAAGCGGGCTGCCCCTTTGCCCCCCTTAACTGTCCCAAATTTGTGCCACTCGGGTTGGCCCCAGTTTTTTGCCACCCCCGGGTAAAAATTGTCCCCCGGGCCCTCTTTTGCAGCTGTTCTACCGGGGCCCTAACACTGTGCCCATTTTTGGCCACTCTGGGGGCCTGTTTGCTGTTTTTGCCCCCCCCCAGAATTCTTGTGCCACTCCCCTGACCCCCAAGGCTGCCGCGTGACCTGACTCAGTCTTTTGTGCCACTCTTGGCCCCCCCTTTTTTTTCCAAAACCCCCAAAAAGTCATTGTGCCCCCGTTTTGACCTCATGCTGCTTTTGCTGCCGCCGTCCCTCCACACTCTGTCACAAATGTTGCCCCCTGAGCTCTACTTGTTTTTTTCCAGCTTTCCTGCATGATTTTTATCGGCTAATTTCCCCCGCTTGATTTTTTTTGGTCATTTTCCCCTCTTAAGTCCCAAAGGAATTTTAAGGAAGGATTCTAAGACGGCGGGCAGTCATGTGCGTGTCATACTAAAACACAACATTGTATGAAGACCAAACCAAGCTCCCTCTGCATATTTAAGCATGGCACAATGTTCTACAGCACCCTGCAGGCTCTGTTCAGCCTGGAAATAGCAGTTTTTTAATGCGATTCGTGCCAAAGTAATTCGGACCGAAACAAATTTAGTCGGAAAATTCGGCGAAGTGACCAAATCGAATTTTTGAGAAATTCGCCCATCTCTAACTATATTGACTATCGACCCGATGACGATAGTCGACGTAATCGCTCATCACTAGTTTGCACCTTACTTGTTGTCTTATCATGGTTTGACAGGATGTTTTGGATTTTAAGGGGGACATGAACGGGGCTGCACCAGTTTTCTGGCATCAAAGAGCTGTAGTAGACATGTTCTATAGATGTATGAACAGTCGACCTCAAAACTTTGGTGTGATAAGCGCTGGCTCAACACTTTTTAATGCGCCAAAGATGTGAGGCGTTCTGGAGGCGTCGTGCCACATTTGTAGGATTAGACACATTTATGAATCTTTGACACCAAAGGATAAAAGTGGTGCCTGAGCCAAACTTGTCGTATTGGCTCTGCATTGCCCTGTATGTATGACCTGCAGGAGAACAGCCAGACCAGGGTAAAGGTGATATCTGAGCCAGACTTGTGGTATTGGCTCTACACTGCCCTGTATGTATGACCTGCAGAAGAACAGCCAGACCAGGGTTAAGGTGGTGCCTGAGCCAGACTTGTGGTATTGGCTCTACACTGCACCTGTATGTATGACTTGCAGAAGAACAGCCAGACTAGGGTAAAGGTGGTGCCTGAGCCAGACTTGTGGTATTGGCTCTACACTGGGCCTGTATGTATGACCTGCAGAAGAACAGCCAGACTAGGGTAAAGGTGGTGCCTGGGCCAGACTTGTGGTATTGGCTCTACACTGCCCTGTATGAATGACCTGCAGAAGAACAGCCAGACCAGGGTAAAGGTGGTGCCTGAGCCAGACTTGTGGTATTGGCACTACACTGCCCTGTATGTATGACCTGCAGAAGAACAGCCAGACCAGGGTAAAGGTAGTGCCTAAGCCAGACTTTTGGTATTGGCTCTACACTGCACCTGTCTGTCTGACCGGCAGAAGAACAGACAGACCAGGGTACAGGTGGTGCCTGAGACCGACTTGTCATATTGGCACTAGACTGCTGCTGTGTGTATGGCCTGCAGAAGAAAAGGTTCATACATTCTGCCGCATTCTACACTACCTTAAAGCTATTTAGAACTGGCCTGTCAGCATCAACATTCATTCATGTTGCCCAAAGGGTTTTTAATGATAGAAATAAAGTGTTTTTTATTCTTTGATGTATTTTTTTTTTATGAGCATCTGAATTTGCCTTGTTCTATTCTTCTTATCTGTTCTTATATTTTTGGCTCAGAAAGGGAAGATCTCTCCTTAGGGAGAGCGCTGTATAAGCGTGTGAAGATTCGAAATTGCCTTTTGCACTCCATAATGCTGGCTTGGCTAAATATTCCTTTTGCTTTTCAAAGACCCAGTGGGTCAAAAGCAAATTGAGGATTTGTTACATCCAACAGAGGGCACTTGAGCTTCTCATCTCCTTTCCCATAATGCCTTGTGAAATGCAGATGCTTTGTGGAGTGCAAAAGGCAATTTCGAATCTCCACACGCCTATACGGCGCTCTCCCTAACGAGAGATGTTCCCTTTCTGAGCCACTCATTGCCTCCCACTCAGCCAAGCCAGCATCGCTCTGCTCTGTACTGACGAGGAGCAAACACCCCAAAATGGCTGTCTACAGATGGGTGATGCCGGCGTGTCTAAATATCCCTTTTGCTTTCCAAAGACCCAGTGTGTCAAAAGCAAATTGAGGATTTGTTACATCCAATAGAGGGCGCATAAGCTTCTCAGCTCCTTTCCCATAATGCCTTGTGATAAGTATTTTGGAGCATTCAGATAGCACTCTTATTATTTTCAATATTTTGATGGTCCAGTTTATTTTCGGCATTATTTTACTATTATGCTGCAGATTTGTTGTGTATTTTCACGTTTGACCTTACTGTGCAAGTCAAATTCACAATAAATCCACTGTGACATTTTACAGTTGCTGATTGCTATAGAAAAGTTGCAGATCTGCCACAAAGTCTGGAACTGAGAATGTTTAACACACTGATTTGTTTATAGTCAATTAACCTAATCTGCACATAAAAAGTAATAAATCAGCGACACCGACACACCCCAATCTGCTTGATACTTGGTATGTCTTTGCTACTGTAGGCATACCTGTGGAAATGCTGTGGATTTTCCATTGCAGAAAATCTGCAGTATTTCCATACTATGTGAACACACCGTAGAGCTTCACTGTGAATGAACAATGAATGTGATAGAGCAGAGACTATCCTTCAGGGTCAAATGAGCACAAATTCAGTTCTCTCTAATGACACTTAGGGCCACATGTATGTAAACTGTCTAGCAACCAATCAGAGCACCCCTTTCATTTTTCCAAAGCACTATATGGAATGAAAGGGGCACTCTGATTGGTTGCTGTGGGCAACAAAGTGAGTTTTAGACCTAGACGTTTTCATACATGTGGCCCTTAATTTTTTCGATCAGTTTTTTTCTTTTTGTGTAGAGAGTCCACTATATGACCTTTGAAGCAGGCCCCCTGGTTTGAGTGCAGCTGGGTTGGGCATCCATACATTAGCACAAAGGGCCATATGTATGAAAACTATCTAGCATAAAGACAGTCTTTATTGCCGATAGCAACCAATTAGAGCTCCGCTTTCATTTTTCCAGAGCACTTTATGAATTGAAATCTGAGCTCTTATTGGTTACTATGAGTAACAAAGACAGTCTTACTGCTAGACAGTTTTTATACATAAGGCCCAAAGTGTTTCAATATAGCTTGGGCTGCCGTTTTCGCTGATCTTTCATGGGAACAGTCACCATGACCTTCATGACATGATCCACCATGACAAAGAGATACTTATAACATTGCAAGGACTCCTCAACTTGTAGAAAGTCTATCATGAGTAGCTGTAATAGATAGAAACAATGGATGGTACCCACCGGTGCCCATTGGTCAGTTGCCACAGAGAGGCTGCAATTCCTGCAAACATCTTGTACCAGCTTCTCTATATGCAGATGATAATGTTGACCAGAGCTTCTTTCCTTCTACTGACAGAGTATTACAGTCACCAGTATTTGGGGCTCACCCTCTTTGCAGTCACCCCAGTACTTTCCAATTTGAGGATCTCCCCACTGCCTTTCTCTCCAATCCAAAGCTACTCCCCCAGTCCATGCTCTTTGTCCAGATCCTTTCTCTTGAATAGCTGATATCCTTTTTTACATAGACAGTATATTTAGAATTTTTTAATTGTTATCTATTAAAGGTTAGGTTTTATATTGGAATATTTTTCTTTGATTTATCCTCATGGTAGACCTAAATACAGGAGTCTCAGTCTCCTCCCTTTCTTCATCTCTAGTGTCACAGGGTCATTCTACCGGAAACCTGGAGAGGGCGAATGCATTGTCATTATCCCACCCTGGCTGGTACCGCATTTTGAAGTTGAACTTGCTCAGCCTTGCCATCCAATGCTGTTCGAGGGTTCCTAATTTGACCGTATCAAGGGGAACTAAGGGGTTATTGTCGGTGACTAATGTGAACTCAGCTCCCATCAGGATATTAGCAAACTTTTCTGTTACAGCCCATACTACCGGCAGGAGTACCTGCTTAAATGAACTATAGTTCTCTGGATTCTTTTCACCCTCCTTTAAGGCGTGGCTTGCATAAGCGATTACTCTTTCTCAATAGAGCTACCCTTCCTTTCAAACATCCATTAGTCGGTAGCACAATGGGGAGGTTAAAATCCACATATGCCAGAATTATCGCACTAGTCAACAGCTGCTTCAACTCTTGAAAGGCCCATTCTGCATTCCATCGGAGCACTTGTTCCTTAGCTTTCTCTGGTGGTATTCCTTGGAGTAGCGCATATAGTGGAAATCTTTAATGAAGTGGTGAAGTATTTAATGAAGTGTTTGTCACAAGCCTAGAAAAGTCCATAGGTCATTAAACATTCTGGGCATAGGGGTTGACAATGTTGAGACAGATGTCCTTTTTGATGTACTCCCAGCACTTTGGACCACATACTTGGGGTCTCGCTCTATATTCCCTCTATATAGGGCAATGGTCCCCATCATCTGGCACTGGGACCACTCAGTGACTCTCTTTTTTTCTTGACAGCTCCTCTATCCTTTTGATAGCTTCTTCCAGCATGTTCAGATGGGTTTCTATTGTATTTTTCCAAATCGGACCCGTCTCTCATTTTAACGACTCTGGTAAAGTCTCTGGCTGTTCTTCCTCTTCTAATAGCCTCCTTTAGGACTTGATGCAGTGTTAGTTGCTGGTCTAACTTTACACATTCCCGTAACGTTCATTTAGGAGGCTAATTCCATATTCCCAGCAGTACATCTATGTTGGCAAAGAAGGCAAGTACCTCTTCTTTCCTTTACAAGGTGATCATAATCTATTTAGTCCATTTACAAATTGGGACAGTATCTCCCTTTCTCGTTGGTGTCAGGCAAAGAATCTCTATTTTGTAATATGGCCTTAGATCCCTATAAACATGTACTAGCAAATCTATGATCTGTTCAAACCTCTCGCTCTCTCTGGCAGGTCTGAGAATGACGTTTTTTCAACCTTCTCCGTCCAATGCCAACTCAGCTTTCATATGAGGCACCACATTGCACAGCTGGACCGCCCCTTGCAATCTCTTCTTCCAGTCTTATAGTAAGACGTTTCTCCCATCAAACCGGGTAGGTAATTTAACATTGTGCCCACAGGGACTGATGGCAGACTCTGGCTCCCTGACCTGTTGGCTTAGTTAGAATCAGCACGCTTGTTTCTTTAAATAACCTAAATGGTTTACTGAATTCTAGCTTAGTTCTTTTCACAAACTTTGCACAATAGGTGTTTCCGTATACTATACGGTATAATAGTCTATTCAGGTCATATAGCCCAAAGCAACAGTCTTTCTTTGGCCTCACACCTGTAGGATGGGAGTCCACACAGATCCTTCCTTTGTTATACTGATGTTGCTCACTCTCCTGTTACATCTTATCCCAGATTTCTTATGTTACTTTCTACCAGGCCTTCTCACTGTCAGTATTTCTTGGGCCTTGGGTCTTAATGTACTCTCTCCCTTTGACAAGTCTGCTCTCTGCTGCATCCAACTGCCACTAACTGACTTTCTGTTGCTTTTGTCATTACTGCTTGCTCCTTTAGTGTACCTCCACCATCTACTGACTGGATGGTTAACTGCAGAGGAACAACAGGTTTGTGTTTTTGGCTACAATTCAACAAAGTATCGTTCTAATTTTTCAGTCAAACTTTGCCTTTTGACCACAGCTACTCCTGTCCAGGGCCGTCTCTTCCATTGGGCAAGGTAGGCTCTTGCCCGGGGGCCCCATGAGCACAGGGGCCCTGCTGGGGAGACACCTACCCTGCCCAGTAAATATAGGAGCAGGACTGTGTCTTAGTCTGGGTGACAGCATAAAAGAATGGAGGGACGCAACAGATAACAAGAAAGAGTGAGCGATCTGCAGGGAGGGGTGAGCGGTCATCAGAACAGCAGGACTTCGCTCAGCTGCTCCACTTACATGACAGAGCACAGTGCACGCTCACCTCCCCCCTGCAGCAGAAGAAGCAGCGTCTCCGCTCCCTGTCAGATCGTCTGTGTGTAAGTAGTTTACACACTCCCTCTGCCCACATTGTAAGTTCAGGAGATGGACAGGAGGAGGTGAGGGTCAGGGGACGTGCACACCGGACACAAGTCACACAGAGATAATGAAAGTCACCCCCCCCCTCCCTCTCTCTTCAGAGCATAACATCATGGGGGCTGATGTGAGTGCAGCAGGACTGCTATCTACTGCTGATAATGACTCTGGCCAGGTCCAGCTCTGTCCTAAGGAAGGGTCACCTCCACCCTGTCAGATCCTCAGAAAGGCTACCTGTGAAGTCTTGTGTAAATGCTTTATAATACTTTACATGGGCCATCTATTATCAGGGGAGGAGGGGAAGGGGCTGCCCGCTGCTCCATCAAACAATCTGTTTGCTTAACACCTTAAACTTAGGATATGTTTACATGATGTATTTGCAGAGTGTACTTTGTAGTTACACTGCAATGCGCCCGAAGTACACCCCCACAAATACGGTAAATCATAGCATTCAGTGATAGCTATGATTTCACACCAAATTCCCAGGCAAATACTATGCACCAGTAAAAAGAAGTGACATGTCACTTCTTAAGGGCACTTAAATTTGGAGCCTCTTGCACAGATTCCACCAAAAGTGACAGAAAAAATATTGCAGGACTTTTTATGTTAAGATATCACCCACCATGATGGAAACCCGAAGAACCTCATTGTAGCCAATGGAGTCCATCAGGCATTGTTGGTGTACATTATTTAACAAATAATCACACGTCACAGGCATCCCACAATGGTGCCCATAAAAACTACACTTCAGCCTGTAAAAAAGTGAGCCCTCACCCAGGTCCATATGTGGAAACATAAAAAGTCATTGATGACAGAAAATGGTGCCACAATGGAAATGTAAAAAATAAAAAGCACGATTATCATTTTAAAAGTACCACTACATAAAGCCTTACAGCATACAGGTAACAGGTCATTTATACTGAACTGCGAACTCCATAACAACAAACCCTCAGCTTGTACAATTCTGTTTTTTTCATATTATCAAGTAACATTAGAAAGTACATCATGTTCCACAAAAAAAAAAAGCGCTTGTGTATGAAGACAAAAAAAACCAAAAAAAACATTAGGCAAGGAGGAAATAAGAACGCCACGTTAACAAACATCTCTGCAGTGGTAAAGGGTTAAATGACACCCATTGAACAAGTGGGTACCTGGTGGGTGCTTTGTTCCCTATACATAATGATTGGAAGAAGTTATCCCGGTCTAAAATGGGGGATAATGCATAGTTGCCAACTTTTGAAAATGAAAAAGCAGGAGACTCTAGTGGGCGGCGCGCGTAGCGCGTCGCGGCAAAAATTTGCATGGACACGCCCATCTTGTCGGTATGCCACGCCCCTTCAAAAAAACCACACCCCTACTCCACCTAACTGTATAACGGCTTTGGAAGAAAGCCAGGTAGATGCCCTTAAGCCAGTAGTAGCCCCCCATAACCAGGTAAATGCCCCTTACAGCTGGTAGATGCCCCCTTGTAGCCAAGTAGATGCCCCCTCTGTAGCCAGGTAGAGCCAAATTTGTAGCCCGGTAGGTGCCCCCCCTTTGTTAGCCAGGTAGGTGCCCCCATTGTTAGCCAGGTTAGGTGCCCCATTTTAGCCAAGTAGTGCCCCATTGTTAGCCAAGTAGTGCCCCCCTGTTAGCCAGGTAGTGCCCCCAATGGTTGCCAGGTAGTGCCCCATTGGTTGCCAGGGATTGCCCCCTCTGTAGCCAGGTAGTGCCCCCCGCTGTTAGCCCGGTTGTGCCCCCATCTGTTAGCCAGTTAGTGCCCCCTTTGTTGCCAGGTAGTGCCCCCATTGTTGCCAGGTAGTGCCCCCTCTGTTGCCAGGTAGTGCCCCCATCTGTTAGCCAGGTAGTGCCCCCATCTGTTAGCCGGGTAGTGCCCCCTTTGTTGCCGGGTAGTGCCCCCTTTGATGCCAGGTAGTGCCCCCTCTGTTGCCAGGTAGATGTCCCCTCTGTTGCCAGGTAGTGCCCCCTCTGTTGCCAAAGGGAGATGTCCCCTCTGTTTTCCAGGTAGATGTCCCCTCTTTGCCAGGTAGTGCCCCCATCTGTTAGCCAGGAAGTGCCCCCATCTGTTAGCCAGGAAGTGCCCCCATCTGTTAGCCAGGTAGTGCCCCCTTTGTTGCCAGGTTGTGCCCCCTCTGTTGCCAGGTAGTGCCCCCATCTGTTTCCAGGTAGTGCCCCCTCTAGTTGCCAAAGGGAGTGCCCCTTTGTTGCCAGGTATTGCCCTCATCTGTTGCCAGGTAGTGCCCCCATCTGTTAGCCAGGTAGTGCCCCCCATCTGTTAGCCAGGTAGTGCCCCCTTTGTAGCCAGGTATGCCCCCATTGTTGCCAGGTGATGCCCCCATTGTTGCCAGGTAGTTGCCCTCTCTGTTAGCCAGGTAGTTCCCCCCAAAGCTAATAAAAATAAAATAATAAAATCCACTTACCTTACCAGGCTCCTGCAGCGCGGCCAGCTCCTGCCCGATCTCCTCAGCGGCGCAGGGGAAGTGAGAGCAGCCGCGCGTCACTCCCTGCAGCCCGCGCGTCACTTCCCCCTGCGCCGCTGAACTGTATGTACGGCGCACACACCGGCGCCGTACATACAGGGAGAGGAGGAGGAGGAGCGAATCCCTCCCCGCCTCCTCCCACACAGTGAGACCGCGGGGCGGGTGAGCGGCCGCTGCGGCCGCTGCACCCGCCTGTGGGAGCAGTCCGGCGGCGCAAAGTACGCAACCAGCGCTACTCTTGCACCGCGGTAATTTAAAGGACCCCCGCCGCCTGCAGGCGGCGGGAGGATGCCAACTCCCCGGGAGGGCGGGAGGGGAACCCCAAAATAGGGGACCCCCGCCAAAAACGGGAGAGTTGGCATGTATGGATAATGAAGCAACTCCTGTCAAGGCGTCACCTGTGAGTCAATATTTTTAAAATTTGTTATTCTGCATTTACTGTGTTTTATTTTGTACTTTATAATGTACCCAGTCTGCAAATATGATAGGACTGCAGATTGTGCGCAGTCTGATCACTATATTACCACTGTAAATTTCCCAAAATCGTGGTGATATTCATTGAAAGTATCTGGTCATTTTGGTATTTTATTACCGTGTTTTCTTTTCATCCACAGTCTGCAGGTATTTCTCAGTCACTGTATGATTGTCTTTTTATATAGAGTTTGTTGGTTTCTATTTAGTCACTGTTTGGTGGTAATTATAGCTATCTGATAATAGGTCATATACGATTAGGACATCACTCATACAGGCCAGGGGTAAACTTTTTTTTTTTTTTACCCACACTTGAAGTAGATTACTGTATCTATGCCCGGGTTTAAAAAAATAAATCCTCTCCGCGGGTGAAGTCCATGTATTTAATCAGATTAATTGCGCAGCAGCGTTTCTAATTCATTTAAACACCACTGCTGCAGTCACCACAGTTTTTAAAAGGGGTTAATAAGTGGAGAACAGATCTGGCCAGAACAGTATAAAAGATGCAGCTAGCAGGTACACCAGCCTTCTATATAGCATGAAAACTGAGTTATCCTGCTACATAGAAAAATTACCGGCACCAAGAACATTCGATTATGTCCTGTGTCAGTAAGGAATTAAAACTATGTAAAAAGAGCTTTATTTTTTGAAAGAATAAATAAATATAAGTTATTATCGATAATGTATATTTTGTTTCTGTTAGTGGCTGTGTTGGTTGGGGGGCCCAGCTCACTGCTCTGCCCAGGGGCCCATGATACTGTTAAGACGGCCCTGCTCCTGTCTGTAGATGTTTCTTAGTTTTGCTAGTCTGTGCATACTGAGATGTGATTAAAGATGAAGCCGACTTTTGACACACTCATAATCTCAGCAACCTCTAAACCTGGATTTCAGGAATTCTCTTAAAGGTTTTGGGTGAATGAAAACTATGAGGTTTAATAGATTATTCTAATCCATTGCTCTTGAATACAATGTGGTACTTTGACTATTAGTTCTTAAAAGCTCCACATCCAAAAGGTGAATTGTCGCTTTTCATTCTACAAGCAAATCATAAATAACTGTAAGTACAGGAAGAAAGAAAATAACATAAGTACAATAGGGAGAACGACAGAGGAAATTTGGTGAGTCTATGGACTCTGATCTTTTTATTTTTAATTGTGTTTATATTACAAAGCAATGCACACATTTGAAAAATACAAGTACACTGGAAATAGTTTTACATCACACAACATAATTTACCATATAGACAATGCATTAGGCATAGGTGTAACTTTAGGGGGTATGGAGGGGACTGGTCCCCCCACTTTTTTCTGGGTGGGGGACGGTCCCCCCCACTTTTTAGTCACTTCAATAAAAAATAATCCATATGAAAACATGAGAATACGGTAAGTGGGGAGAGCAGAGCACAGAGGAGGAAGAAGTTAACCCTTTGCCTCCTATATTTCTGTGCATCTTTGGGGGACAGAGTAGGTGGCAGCCTCAAGTGACAGTGTAGATCAAGTGCAGGAGTCAGCAAGGACTGCTTCACCAATCCGAACACTGCTCACAGTCCAGCACACTCTGTATCTGTGTAGGTATCCTTCCCTCCCATTCTATACCACTTCCCCTATGCTCAGCCCTCATCAGAGAAGAAGAGAAGCTCTTGTTGAATGCCAACTGCACCAGACTACAGGAGACAGGTAAGGAGGGGACAAGGGTACCAGGCGTTGTGTGTGCTTGTGAGCAGGGTATGTACTGTATATGTGAGATGTGTATATCCTGTACAGCCATGTGTCTAGCCATGTCACTGCTTCCCTGCACTTATGCGCCAGGGAAAATGAATGTGAATGTGGCCGGACCCACAGCATTTTAGAAGTACAGACTGGCCAGTGTGTACTTCTAAAACACCCGACATATAGCAGAGCACACAGTATGTCCCGCTATACGCTTTGTGAACATACCTTAAGGTACGTTCACGCGGAAGATATGATTCTGTGGTGGATTCAGTGCTGGATCTGCCTCAGAACCGGCATCCAATCCGACAGGAAACTGATTTACCTTATACCCTGTGTCAAATCAGTGTCGTTGTTTAGATGACACCGATTTTACTCGAGTATATTCGGCGCGTACTGTCAGCACCTACACAGAATTATTCGAGGTGTTTCACGTACTAACAGCACTAAAGCATAGGAGGCAGAAATCTGCGTCAGGCAGTCTGGATTGTTTGCTTGTCGGAATTCTGCGTTTGCAAGCGCCGAATTTCCAACAAGTGAAATGACACTATCAGTGCCGAAAAACCGTAATGTGAACCCACCCAAAGTGTAAAGTGTGTCTATGTTCAATATGTGTATATATACACACACAATGTCCGGGGTACCTTGTCTAATGTTGTCTCTGGGGTACAGTGTGTAATTTAATAATCTCTGGGGTATGGTGTAATATAATTTATGTTGTACAGTGTGTAATGTAATCTCTGGGGTACGGTGAATAGTGTAGTAATATCTGGGGTACGGTGTGTAAACTAATCTCTGGGGTACAGTGGGTAATGTAGTAATCTTTAGGGTACAGTGAGTAATGTAATCTCTTGTGTACAGTGTGTAATGTAGTAATCGCTGTGTAATGTAGTAATCTCTGGGGTACAATGTGTAATGTAATCTCTGGGGTATGGTGTGTAATGTAGTAGTCTCTGGGGTACAATGTGTAATGTAATCTCTGGGGCACAGTGAGTAATGTAATTCATTTCTAGGGTTCAGGGTATAATACAATACATTTTTGGGGTACAGTGAATTATATTATTTCTTGAGTACAATGTGCAATTGATTTGTAAGGTGCAGTTAGTAATGTAATGTCTATGTCTACCATGTGTAATATAATTAATTTCTGGGGTGCAGTGAGTGATGTCATTTCTGGTGTATGGTATGCAATAAAATCATTTTGGGGGACAGTTGTGACATAATGATCCTAGGGGCACAGTGAG
>JAODAL010076323.1:0-13675 GCA_025379985.1 Phyllomedusa bahiana | reverse complement strand
ATATTAAAAAGAAATTACTTAGTATACTTTTCTCGGGTTTTAAATATAGATAATAATGCCAATTTAAAAACTGACATATATTGAAAGATAAATTTGATAAATTTGCTGCAGGCATTAACTATAATAATAACCTGGTATATATCCATCGGAGCCAAATAAAAAATGCTTATCTGAGATCAACAAACATTTAAAGCTTAAATGTAACAAATGTCACTTAAGAGTTAACATTCAGTTTGTCTTTGTTTTTAAAGGGTTAAGGGATATGATTAGAGATGGGCGAATTTCCCGAAATTCGTTTCGTTCACTTCGCCGATTTTCTCGGAAAAAAATAACTTCGTTCCGAATTACTTCGGCACGAATCACGTTAAAAAACACTTTTTTTCAGCTGCACAGAGCCCGCAGGGTGGTGTAGAACGTTGTGCCATGTTTTAGGGCAGAGGAGCTTGGTTTGATGTTCATACAATGTTGTGTTTTAGTATGACACGCAGATGACTCCCCGCCCGCTCTTAGAATCGCTTCACTATAAAATTCCATGGGCACTTAAGAGGGCAAAACTGACCAAAAAACTCAAGCGGGAATGTAGCCTGATAAAGTCATGCCAGCGAAAGCTGGAAAAAAACAAGCTGAGAGCTCAGGTGGCAACATTAGTGACAGAGTTGGAGGTGACGGCGGCACCCACAGCAGCATGAGGTCAGGCAGTGGCACAATGACATTCGGGAGGTGGAAAACAGGAGGAAGCCACAGAATGGCACAATGACTGAAGCGAGGTCACGGCGGCAGCAGCATGAGGTCAGGCAGTGGCACAATGACATTCTGAGGTGGCAAAACAGGAGGAAGCCACAGAAGGGCACAATGACTGAGAGGGGAGGTCACGGCGGCAGCAGCATGGGGGTCAGGCAGGGGCACAATGACACAGTGTGGAGGACAGGCAGCAGCCACAGCAGCAGCATGAGGTCAGAAAGTGGCACAATGACACAGTGTGGAGGACACGGCAGCAGCCACAGCAGCAGCATGAGGTCGGGCAGTGGCACAATGACATTCTGGAGGTGGCAAAACAGGAGGAAGCCACAGAATGGCACAATGACTGAGAGCGGAGGTCACGGGCGCAGCAGCATGGAGGTCAGGCAGTGGCACAATGACATTCGGGAGGTGGAAAAAACGGGAGGAATCCCACAGAATGGCACAATGACTGAGAGCGGAGGTCACGGCGCAGCAGCATGAGGTCAGGCAGTGGCACAATGACACAGTGTGGAGGACAGGGCAGCAGCCACAGCAGCAGCATGGGGTAAGAAAGGGGCACAATGACACACGTGTGGGGGACAGGGAAAGCAGCCACAGCACAGCATGAGGTCAGGCAGTGGCACAATACATTCTGGAGGTGCAAAACAGGGGAAGCCACAGAATGGCACAATGACTGAGAGCGGAGGTTTCACGGCGGCACCAGCATGAGGTCAGGCAGTGGCACAATGACACATTTGTGGAGGACACGGCAGCACCACAGCACACATGAGGTCAAAAAGTGGCAAAAATAACACAGTGTGGAGGACACGGCAGAAAGCCACGCAGCAGCATGGGTCAGGCAGTGGCACAATGACATTCTGGGGGTGGTAAATCAGGAGGAAGCCACAGAATGGCACAATGACTGAGAGCGGGGGGTCACGGCGCAGCAGCATGAGGTCAGGCAGTGGCACAATGACACAGTGTGGAGGACACGGCAGCAGCCACAGCACAGAATGAGGTAGAAAGTGGCACAATGACACAGTGTGGAGGACACGACACAGCCACAGCAGCAGCATGAGGTCAACAGTGGCACAAAGACATTCTGAGGTGGCAAAACAGAAATTAGGCCACAGAGTGTCACAATCACACGTGTAGAGGTCACAACACAGCATATGAGGTCAGCAGTTGGCACAATGACATTCTGGAGGTGGCAAAACAGGAGGAAGCCACAGAGTGGCACAAGACTGAGAGTGGATGTCACCGGCGGAGCAGCATGAGGTCAGCAGTGGCACAGTGACACATGTGGAGGACTTTGCAGCAGCCACAGCAGCAGCATGAGGTCAGGCAGTGGCACAATGACAGAGTAGGCCACAGAGTGGCACAATGACAGAGATTGAGGTGACGGCGGCAGGAGCACCAGAAAGAGGTCAGAGAGTGGCACAATGACACAGTGTGGATGCCCCGGCAACAGCAGCACCCAGCATGGGGTCATAGAGTGGCACAATGAGTGTTGAGGTGGGGGGCAATAACAGTCCCTGGAAAAAGATGGTGGTAGGCAGATGGAGAAACGGGCAGCAGATGTGTGGCATCGGGCGGGGCGGCATCAGAATAGTGGCTGAGGCAGGTAGTTTGAACCAGACTGACGCCTAAGGCATTGGTTGTGGGGAAATCCTGGCCGAATCCACCCTAAATTCATCTTGACAAAGGTCAGTCGTTCCACATTTCCCATGGACAAGCGTTCCCTGGGGTAACGATGGCCCCCGCCGCACTGAACACCCGCTCTGATGCCCACACTACTGGCCGGGCAGGACAGCTTCTCCACTGCAAACTGGGCAAGTTGCGGCCACAAATCCAGTTTGCTGCCCAGTAGTCCAGCGGATCTTCTAACTGAGGTGGCAGAGTGCTGTCCAAGTAGGCCACAACCTGTTGGTTCAGGGACTGCTCCAGAAAGTAGAAAATCCACTCATTTCACCAGACAATGCTTCTGCTCCAATGTCCTCCTCCTCCTCCTCCATTTCAGTCCCACCGGACTCATGGGCCACAAGAATGTAGTCCCACGTCCCCCCAGTCCCCTGCCCAACAGATTTTTCAGCATCTGTTCCAGGACATAAAGCAGTGGAATGACGTTATTCATCCCGTAGTCCCGGCGACTGACAAATAACGTCGCCTCCTCGAAGGGCCTCAACAAACGGCAGTGTCACCATGAGCTGCCACTGGCTGACATCAAAGTTACACAGGGGAGTACTTCGTCTGCCTGGATCATCCAAAAATCGTAATGGCCTTTCTCTGTTTCATACAGTCGGTCCAACATGTGCAGGCTGGAAATTCCAGTGGGTGGAAACATCGCATATCAGAGTGTATTGGGGGGGGCCCGTTCTGCCGCTGCAACTCGAGGGGGTGTTCCTGGCTTTGTACATTGGGATAAAGTGCAATGCACAGTTTCCTGGCGATTTTCAGAATGTTCTGAAGATCGGTGGAAGACTTCAGGAACCTTTTTACAACCAGATTGAACACGTGCGCCATGCAGGGCGCTTGGACCATCCCTCCTCGGTGCAGCGCGGACACCATGTTCCTCCCATTGTCCGTCACCATGGTTCCGATTTGCATTTTGGCGCGGAGAAAGCCACACATCGATTTCTTGCTGCATGACGCGGAGCAGTTTCCTCCCCTGTGTGACTTCGTTCGCCTAGGCAAGCCGGGTTGTAAAACTGCTTGAAAACCGCTGTGCCCTACACATGTGGTATGATGGAGCAGTACTTGTGGAGGCTGAGATGGTGGTGATGGTGAGGGGAGGAGGAGGCGGACATTGGCGCAGGTGCAGCATTTTGACAACGGGGAGGAGAAAGCGGCGTCTCCTGTCCAAGTTGTTGGTGTGCCTGGGCAGGAAGCACATTAAACCCAGTGGGCCAAAAAGGACATGTACGGGCCCTGACCGTAGTTACAGCTCCAGACGTCCGCGCTGCCGTGCACCTTGGAACAAACCGATAAGCCAAGGACTGACCCACCTTTCTGTTCTACATATTTATGAAGTGCTGGTACTCCCTTTTTTTGGAAAAGAAAATTACGGTTTGGGAAAACTCTCCATCTCGGCTCGGCACAAGCCATTAGTTCTCTGAATGGTGCAGAGTCCCCATTTGGAAAGGGAGGGACTGCAATACCAACCACTGGACAGGAGCAGGGTCAGCTGCTGCCCTTAGAGGTTGGGACGCATACTGTTGTCCTTTGCAATCGCCTCGCTGAACGACTGCTGGCGCCATGAGTAGCGGGGGAGCAGGGGCATCTGGACCGGGGGGATGATGTCAAGAGAAAAGCTCCCTTTTGCAGAGGTGGTGGAGCCTTTACTGGCTGCAATGGCATGCGTGCCACTGGGCGCTGCTGCTGCTGCTGGGTGTTGCTGGGGGTGGCAGGATGGACCACCACATCTGACCAAGTTTCTCCCCGGCTACCGGATGGGGATGCTGCATGTGTTGACGCAGGGCCGTGGTGCCAATGTTAGCTCCCTGGCCACGGTTCACTTTCTGCTTACAGATTCTACATATACCCTTTCGGCTCTCCCGGTGTCTTAACAAAGAAACTGCCACACCGCCCAGTATCGGATTTTACCGCCAACTCTCCGCACTGAGTGACTACTGCCGCCGCTGCCTCGCTGAGCCCCCGTGCCGCTACTTTGTTGGACCTGCGAAGCTGGTTTTTTACCCCGTGGCCACTTGGCTCCCGACCTCACACTGCTGCTATCTTGCTGACTCACAGCCACACGACCCACTTGCTGGCTGCGCCGCTGCCTGACGCGCAAGCTGACGCCCTCTTCTCCTGACGATGTGAAAGCCCCCTTACCTCACCCGGCTCCCAAGTGCGGTCGGCTACATCATCATCTATTTGTGTTTCATCGTCACGGCTTTCCTCATCACCGGTCTTGGTATGCCGAGGCTGACCTCTCACAACATGACCTCCCATGCCACTCTCCACATCTATACTTTGCCGCCTACTGCAAGAAGCAGGGGATATTGGCCCCTTTTCTTCGCTGCCAAGAGCTGCTGACTGCCCTCCTCAATTGTTCATCCTCGCTATATAGTGGCGCTGAGCCCAGACACATAGTAGAATCTCTGGCTGAGGGAACCGGATGGGACAGAGGGGGCTGAGGACAGGGGAGGGCCCCCTGACCCGCTCCCGGCCATGCCAACTAAGGGTTGTGTTCTGAGGTTTCCACCGACTCTTGGCTGGGGTTGTTTAGATGTATCTGGAGGAAGAGATGACCTAGTCAACCAATCAAGAACCCTTGGGTTGCTGAACAACACACGGCCGCTAGATGACAGCGGCAGTTGTGGCCTCACTGTGTACCTCTGCTGCGACCTCCCCTTGCTGTGCTGCGACCTGGCCTGTTCCAGGAATGTTTGTGCCACTGCCACTCGCAGGTGCAGAGCCTGCCACCTCTCTGTCTGACATACTGTTTGTTCTATAATGTACAGACACTGTTTGATGATGATATCTGTATATGATAAATATACACCCTGTTTTTGAAATCCAAATGAACCCCCGTAACAAGCTTGGGTAACCCTTTGATATAAATTGCGCTCCACAAATGGCCAGGAAAAATTTACTTTTATGTGTCGTTTAAAAACACTGTGTGTTTTACTAAATGTAAAAGCACAAACAGGCTTAATTAACCTTTGGACATGAATTAGGCTACAGGAAAAAATGTATATATTTTGGCGTTGAAAAAGACCGTTTATTTTTGTCAGCACACCAGCAAAACAACGCTTAATTAACCCCTGGATGTAAATTGCGCCAAAGAATTGACCACACAAACTAGTAGCTTTGTAGCATGTTACCCAATTTCGTGTTTTCTACGCCACACAACAAGAGATACAGTTGTAATTAACCTTTGCTTTTGAATTAGGCTACAGGAAAAATGTATATATTTTGGCGTTGAAAAAGACGGGTTTTTTTTTGTCAGCACACCAGCAAAACAACGCTTAATTAACCCCTGGATGTAAATTGCGCCAAAGAATTGAGCCACACAAACTAGTAGCTTTGTAGCGTGTTACAATTGCGTGTTTTTCAACGCCACACAATAAAAAATACAGTTGTAATTAACCTTTGCTTGTGAATTAGGGTACAGGAAATATGTGGATATTTTGGCGTTGTAAAAGAGGGTTTTTTTTTTGTCAGCACCCCCCAGCAAAACAACCTTAATTAACCCCTGGATGTAAATTGCCCAAAGAATTGAGCCGCCCAAACTAGTAGCTTTGTACGTGTTACAATTGCGTGTTTTCTACGCCCACAACAAGAGATACAGTTGTAATTAGCCTTTGCTTGTGAATTAGGCTACAGGAAAAATCATATATTTTGGCGTTGAAAAAGACGGTTTCTTGGGGGCAGCACACCAGCAAAACAACGCTTAATTAACCCCTGGATGTAAATTGCGCAATAGAATTGATAAGCCAAAAAAGAAGTGGTATTTGTATTGTAAAAACACTGTTTCTTTAAATGAATACAACAGGAACTGGCTTAGATCCCACTTGGATATTGATGTATATGCAGCTGCAGTGGACGCACACTGGATTTCAGATCCAATACCCCAAAAAATTAGAAAAAGAACATTTTTGAGAACAGTCTCTGAGACAAGCTGAGACATCCCACAGAAATCGCTATTTAAAAATCAATTCTTCAGTAAGAGCTATCAGCCGCGGCAGCACCTTCCCTGATCATACAGTGGGGAGCGGTATGAGCTCCCAGCGTTGCGCCCGGGCTTAAAATAGTGCGGTATGTCACAGAATCCCGCCGATCTCTGATTGGCTTCACCTCTGCACATGTCATGCAGGCTATGCCCTTCTTCCTCCAGAGTGCTTTGCCCCATGTAACGCCATGTGCTCGCAGCCATTTATCAATCAAAGCACACTTCGTTCACCCCGAAGTACCCCAAATTCGACTTTGTTCGAACCGAAGTTTTCCTGAAATTCTAAACGAATTCCACTTCGTTAGAATTTAATTCGCCCATCTCTAGATATGATGTAAGTAATGAAGCAATGTTCACAGACTTCTGAATAGGCAGTTTTGTGACCGTGATCACGGGCTATGTAATAAGCCAGAAACGTGTCGGTTTTATGCCACACTGTTGTACCATCTGCACACGTTTTTTTCAATAAATAATTTCTATGCTGAAGAAATACTGCTGGATCCATTGTTCACGTTTGTTGAAGCAATATTTCTATTTCAATGTGGTCTGCCTGAGCTTGAGGAGTGAAGTGAAGCTAGATTTGCTGTAAGGGTCAAAAATAGCAAATATTTCTCAACCTACACCAGTATATTAATAAAAAAGTAATTTATTATATTTATCAAACTGTATAAATTGTAATTTTTTTAAATTTAATGAAAAATGTGATCATATAAAATTAATATAAAAATATATAATATCCCAAAAATATAAAAATATCTCCTATAAAATGTATTTAAAATAGAATCTTAAAGTAATTTAACATTAAATAACCCACTGATGATGTTCAGATTTTAAAATTTTAATTTTGACTACATTAAATTTGAAATGTATTTTGCTGCTCTCACATACAGCAAGAGCCAGCACACCACAGGAATTGCTGGAACCTGTGGTCCTCCAAGCAGGATCAGTACCATATTTTCTTTTCACTGACATGCTATTCTAATGATTTTCCTCATATTTCAGCCCATCTATAGCCTTTATACATGTTAGACAAGTAACTAATGCGCCTAAGTTCCGCAATGCGCCAAACACATGGACGAGGCGAGTCAAACTTTACACACCATTTATGAACGCACAAAAACCACTTTCATACATCGGGTGCATTATACACTGAAAATGAGACTCGACTATTCACTTTGACTTGTCTTCCTTTATACATGCCGCTCTTAATGTGTGTTTTAAGCATGTGGAAGATTGTGCTACTATTTGAGGATAGGTTGCCACTTGTCTGTGGACCTGATGAAGTGCAGTCAGCATGAAACGCCTGATGCTTAGTTTGTTTGGATTCAATAAAATACCTCTATGTTGGAGTAGCCTGCCCTATTTTTGCCCCTTGATGCGCAAAACAGTTTTTTTCTAGCCAAAAAAGCTGAGAGCTATCTGCTAGGAATTAGCAGCAGTTCTGTTGTTTTTCTTATTTATTCTTAACTGACATTTACAGCATTAAGGGTTAGGGCATAGGGCTTACTGAGACCAGGCTTTGGGAGATTGCTTAAAACTGAGTTGTGCCGGCTTAAGCACAACTACCGAGGGTGTGTGAATATATACCTACCTTCACTCAGTGCTTGTTTAATGTTAATGTACTAGGGAGCACCTCTGCTGTGTTTTCTTTTATTGCTAAAGAAAATGAGGGTTAAGGTGCTGGACTAGACCCTGCTGAGCATCAGGAGCTGGTTATGTATGAAACATAGTTTATGTCTGCAAACACTGGTTTCCAAAACAAACCGAAAATGTGGTTCCCATCTTTTAAATGGGCTCTAGATTTAATCCCAGGTAATTATAGACCAGTAAGTTTAACATCAATTGTGGGAAAACCATTTGAGGAACTCATACGGGACTATTTAAAGGAATATGTGGTTGAATATAATATTAGAAATGATTGCCAGCATGGTTTTACTAAAGACAGAAGTTGAACTTGATCCGTTTTTATAAAGAGGTGAGTAGAATCTGGATAGTTGAGCGGCTGTGGATATAGTGTTTTTAGACTTTGCAAAGGTGTTTAACACTCCTCCCTTATAAGTGTCTATTGGGTAAATTAAAGTCTATAGGATTACAAATAACAGTGTGTAACTGAAGTAAAAACTGGCTCGTATACAAAGAGTGCCGGTGAATTATTTCTACTCTGAATGGTCCCCAGTTATAAGTGATGTACCCCAAAGCTTAGTACTGGGTCTTCTTATTCAATGTGTTTATTAATGATTAAGGGAGGCGATTAACCCCTTAAGGACACAGACAGTTTTTACCTCCCTGACAGAGCCCCATTTTTTAAATCTAACCTATGTCACTTTATGCAAGAATGACTTCTTGATACTTTTACTTATCCATGTGATTCAGAGATTTTCTTGTGACACATTGTGCTTTAAGTTAGTAAGAAATTGTGATCCAAACAATCCTTGTTTATTCGTGAAAAATATTAAAATGGCGTGAAAATTTCAAAATTCAAAAAAGTTCAAAAATTTCTGTGTGCAAGACAAATAGTTATTCCACACAAAATAGTTTATAATTGGCATCTACCGTATGTCTACTGTAGGTTGGATTCATTTTTTAAATGTCTTTTTATTTTTTACGACATTAGGGGGCGTAGAAATTTAGTAGTAATTTTTCACATTATCAAGAAAATTTTCAACATAGATTTAGGGACTCGTCCAGTTCCGGTGTGACTTTGAGGGACCTGTATGTTAGATACCCCCATAAATGACTCCTTCTACATCCATTGAAGAAGTCAAAACAGCATTTAGAAAGTTTATTACCCCATAAGGTGTTTCACAGGAATTAAGCAAAATGGAGGTGAAATTTCAAAATGTAACATATTTTTGCAGATTTTCAATTTTTATCCATTATTCACAAGAACACAAGATTCACAAGAAGATGTGACCAGGGAAATGCAACTTAATATTGATTCCCCAGATTCTGCCATTTTCAGAGATGTCCTATATCTGCCCTTAGGGCACTATTTGGCTCAACCACAAGGCTCAGAATAGGAGGAGCACCTACTGGACTTTTGGTTCTCATTTTCACGATTTTATTTTGGTGCCGTTACAGGTTTGTGGGCACCCTAAGGTTCTAAAACTTAATAATCTCCCCTAAAAAGACCTCATATTGGAAACTGCGCCCCTTAAGGAAGATATCCAGGGGTGTAGTGAGTATATCGACCCCATAGGTGTTCCACAAATTTTTTTAGGCTGAGAAAATGAGAAATTTTATTTTTTTCCAACAATCTGCAATTTTAGCTGAAATAGTTTCATTTTTACATGGAATTGTGGAAAAAAGCACCTCCACATTTATTATGCAGTTTCTTCCAAGTTCGGCAATACTCTTCATGTGGGTGTAAACTGCTATTTGGGTGCATGGCAGGGCGTTCAAGGGAGGGAGTGCTGTTTGGCTTTTGGAACGCAGATTTTGGTTGGTCCCATGTCGCATTTTCACAGACCCCAAAGTACCAGAACAGGTGAAACCTCATCCCATTTTGGATTCAAGAAAAAAGAGAGGGTTAACTAGCTCACCAGCCCAAAGAAGCACGGATTGTGTGGAGACACCATCAATAATGGAGAAAAAATAGTAGAAAAATCCAGCTTCCTTCATAAAACAAAATCTTTATCCTACGAAGTTAAAACATGACACAGGAACAAACAAAAAACCACTTAAGCGTTTCAGGCACCTAGTGCCCTTAATCATAGCATGATCCAATACATAAGTGAAGCTTTTAAATAAGAAATCAGTGATCCAATGAAATTGCAAAAAAAATCACGACATAAAATGATGCTGATTACAAAAAAAAATATAATAAACAATATGTCCTAACAATGTAGCATCAAATCCGTAAACTTATTTCAGCCAAAAGGATAATAAGTTTTTAATAAAAATATCCAAAAAGTTACCCTGCTGCAGAGCTTTTGGACATGATCCCTACCCCATCTCAGCATGGTAACCCTTTCAATGCCTACAATTGAAAGCGAATCTGTGCTACAGTAATATGATCTAATACAATGTGTAGAAACCGCAGATATACGATGAAAATCAGAAGATTGAACATCAGAAATATGTCTGAGAATCCGCACCTTAAGGCAATGTTCACACGGCTTATTGCCGGCGTAATTGCGGGGCTGGATTTCGCCCTGCAATTATGCCGGCAGCGGGGACTAGGCGGGGGGCCGGCAGCGGGGGCGGGGGACGGCAGCTCGCCGGCCCCATAGACATTCATTATTCACGGCGCGTACACGCGTCTAATCAGTCCCAGAATAAGCCGTGTGAATGAGGCCTAAGAGTTCAGAAAGTGCTACCTACATATTGAAGTTTGCAACTGTTGCAAAAAATAATATTAACAACAAACATAGTATTGCAATTAAAGGAGTTGTATCGATTGAACTGATCGGGCTCTTCAGCTAATTCTCTGAGATTGAATTTGAAATCCAGGGGCAAGTCTCTCCTCTTAGCAGTCATGTCTCCCCATGACAGGAGGCTTGTCTCTCCTCACTGAAGACCTGTGACATCATCACTCTGACTGTGCAGTAGAAGCAGAAGGATGTCTGCAGAGTACAGCTATACAGCCTCCTGCATGCTTGTCACCTGTCTGCAGAGCTTCAGGCTCAGCTTGGCTATAAGCAGTTATACAGTCAGCCTGAACTGATGAGACATGTGAGGAGTGTACACTGCCCCCTCTCCTCTCCTTCTGTTACCAGACAGGAGACTGTATGACTGTGCCATATACAGTCATGGCCAAAAGTTTTGAGAATGACACAAATATTAAATTTTCACATGATCTGCTGCCCTCTGGTTTTTGTGTGTTTGTCAGATGTTTTTATCACATACAGAAATACAAGTGCATGAAACCTGCTCATGCATTACCCTTGAATAAAAGCATGTTTAAAGAAATACAAGTGCAATCATATTATGATTAACAAAAGCTTTTATTGACAGTTAGAATGAGTTAATGCAGCAAGTCAATATTTGCAGTGTTGACCCTTCTTCTTCAGGATCTCTGCAATTCTCCCTGGCATGCTCTCAATCAACTTCTGGACCAAGTCCTGACTGATAGCAGTCCATTCTTGCACAATCAATGCTTACATTTTGTCACAATTTGTTGGTTTTTGTTTGTCCACCCGTCTCTTGATGATTGACCCCAAGTTCTCAATGGGATTAAGATCTGGGGAGTTTCCAGGCCATGGACCCAAAATCTCTATGTTTTGTTCCCTGAGCAATTTAGTTATCACCTTTGCTTTATGGCAAGGTGCTCCATCATGCTGGAAAAGGCATTGTTGATCACCAAACTGCTCTTGGACGGTTGGGAGAAGTTGCTCTTGGAGGACATTCTGGTACTATTTTTTATTCATGGATGTGTTTTTAGGCAAGACTGTTAGAGAGCCGATTCCCTTGGCTGAGAAGCAACCCCACACATGAATGGTTTCTGGATGCTTTACAGTTGGCATGAGACAAGACTGGTGGTATTGCTCACCTTGTCTTCTCCGAACAAGCTTTTTTCCAGATGTTCCAAACATTCGGAAAGGGGATTCATCAGAGAAAATGACTTTACCCCAGTCCTTAGCAGTCCATCCCTGTACCTTTGGCAGAATATCAGTCTGTCCCTGATGTTTTTTCTGGAGAGAAGTGGCTTCTTTGCTGCCCTCCTTGACACCAGGCCTTGCTCCATGAGTCTCCGCCTCACAGTGCGTGCAGATGCACTCAAACCTGCCTGCTGCCATTACTGAGCAAGCTCTGCACTGCTGGTAGCCCGATTCTGAAGCTGAAACACTTTTAAGAGACGGTCCTGGCACTTGCTGGTCTTTCTTGGGCGCCTGGAGCCTTTTTGGCAACAATGGAACCTCTCTCCTTGAATTCCTTGATGATGCGATTAGATTTTGACTGAGGTTGCAATCTTTCTAGCTGGCGATACTCTTCCCTGTTAGGCCAGTTTTGTGCAGTGCAATGATGACTGCACGTGTTTCTTTAGAGATAACCATGGTTAACAGAAGAGAAACAATGATGCCAAGCACCAGCCTCCTTTTAAAGTGTCCAGTGGTGTGATTCTTACTTAATCATGACAGATTAATCTCCAGCCCTGTCCTCATCAACAACCACACCTGTGTTAATGGAGCAATCACTGAAACGATGTTAGCTGGTCCTTTTAAGGCCATGTTCACACGGCTTAAAATGGCACGTAATTACGCGTGTAATTACGTCCGTAATTACGTCCCTAAATACGCCTAAAATATGGTCAGGGGATATATAATTGATTGCAATGTAAATACGTCTCCATGTTCACACGAGGCGTATTTACATGTCGTAATTACGCTGCGTTTCACAGCGTAATTACGATCGCAAACATTAAGTCCCCTGTCAATTATTGAGCCGTATTTGCGACGTAATTACGCCTTCTCGCCCCATAGAAAATAATGGGCAGCGTATTTACGTCATGGAAATCAGTGCCACACTTTTGTGACGCGTATTTGCAGCGTAATTACGCCGCGAATACGTTCAGAGGTCAAATAGAGTTTACAGTCTCTAGCCAAGACTATCTGGTTTTGTATCAATTTTTGGGGAGGGATTATTCTTGAATCTCAGTTTTGCAGATAATATTCTTCTTTAAAGCATTGAGTCTTTCATCAAGAAGGATGTCCACAACCTTCTCTCGTGGATTGGCTCCATACCAGCGCATGCGGTTAGATGTGGGTGCCCTCATATCGGAGGTATGTAGTAATGCAGTGGTTATGTTCACATGGCATAAATGCAGGGTGTACAGTACACCCGCAATTATACCTTGTTGAGCTTTTGTGCAGGGAGGAGGGGGGAGGGGGCTAGCAGGCATCAGGCCACATTTTCATGCTATGTTTGTAATGTGTTTAGCTGTATTGTATGTGTAGGGGTAGAACATATGTAGAAGCAGATTTCATGTTAATGATTTTTTAGTAAGTGACATGTCTCTATTGTGATTACATAAAAGTGTTAGGAATTTTTTTTTAATTAATGTAATTAAATCTTAACTGTATGTATTGTGCTTGTAAAGTAGTGACATGTCATTTACTTTTGGATTTTGTAGAAATGTGGATGTAATTTTTTAATACTGTGCATTCTGCCATATGCTTGTTGTTTGCATTGTCACTAATTTTTTGTAAGTAACAAGCACATTGGACCTCAAATGTTTTATGTGCATGTAATTTTGGTCTATACTGTTATGTGAAAATGCATGTTATTTTAGTACCGACAAAAAAATTTGCATTTCTGCGTTGAAATTTTTCATAAAAT
>JAODAL010076322.1:0-13675 GCA_025379985.1 Phyllomedusa bahiana | reverse complement strand
AAAGGGGAAAAAGTATTGTTTAAACCATATTTTGGTAAAATGGACTTTATTTCCCTTTCCCGTATCCAGCCTCCCCTAAAACCTCCCGTGACTACATATACAAAGTGCCTTTAGAAAGTAGTATTTGAACCCCCAAATTAGCCCTTATAGCCCCCAAAATTTAAAAAGTGCTGGAAAAAATAGTCTTTGAACCCCCATTTTAAAGTTGAACTGGACATTATTATACGTCCTGTACCGCAGCCTGACGCAAAATCAAATGTTCCCCTTCAGCCCCTGAGATTTACACTGCCCAATGGGGACAATTGATTTTTTTGCCCAAACGAGATGCATGGTGAAATAAAAATTTTTAAAAAAGATATGGATTAATATGGGGGTTTTTGGCACCACTGACAACGGCGGCAGTTACTATAAATATCTGTACCCAATTTGATAAAAGGGGGGCTTTTGGGAAAAAAAACTGACAAGCAAGAGTGCAAAAAAAACCTATTAAAAAGTTAATGAATGAGATATGGGGTTTTTAAAAATGCTGACATGTAGCCCCCATTACTGTAAAATATCTGAAAAACCCATTTTGCGTACAAGTGCACGATTTCCCCGCCAAACGAGACGCCTGAGTCAAAGAACTATTTAAAAGTTATAGGATTACTATGGCGTTTTCCCACCAAAACAACAGGCACCATTATTTTAAAATATCTGTCCCCAAATTGCTCAAGGGGGCTATTGGTAAAAAACTGGACGCACAGACACCAAAAGAAATGCAAAAAAAAGGGACAATTTACTTCTGGGGGTCTGCTGACCACAAAGTTTTAAAAAAAATAGCTATTTCCATGGAGTTAGGACGGGAGGACTGGGCTGCACATAAACAACCCTTTTTCCGACCCCCCCCCCCCCCCACCCCCAATTTGGCTCCACACGCGCAGATTTTTTAAAGTCTCCTCTAACAAATCAGAATTTAAATTCTCAATCAAATATATCCCAAAGCTTCAAATAAAATCATTAAAAAAGATAAATTTAAAAACTTTTAAAAAATGCAAAGAGACAAAAACTACAAAATTGAACTGGTCATTAAGGCCTTCTCAGGCCTGGTGCTTAAGGGGTTAAATATTATTATTTTTTATTTTAAAACACCATTGATTCCATGGTGCTGTACATTCAAAGGGGGGTTACATACATAACAAGTAAACAAATACAGTGAAACGATGAATGACTTACAACTGGGTTTAAAGGGAGAGAGGGCCCCAGGGGGCTTACAAATTTCAATAGGGTATCACAATGGCAGCAGGTTATTTTAGTTAAAGGCAAACCCGAAAAGATGGGTTTTAGGTTGCTTTTGAAGCCGGGTGAAAGTAAGGAAAGTCTGATTTGTTGGGGCAGTAGTTCCGAATACGAGGAAGCACGAGAGAAGTCTTGGAGACGTTATGTGAGGAGCGATAAGAGGGGAGAGAGAAGAAATCCTTTTAGGAACGGAGATTGCATGAGGGGTTAGGGGGGAAAATATAAGGAGGGGAAAAGGTTATAGAGCCCTTTTAGGGCAGATTATAACTTGAAATTAGTTTCTCTGGCAATGGTAGCCAGTGACGGGGTTGGGAAGGGGAGAGACAGAGGGGATTTTTGGGGAGAGGTGGAAAACGGGCAGCAGAGCGAGGTGGTTAGAAAGAAACAAGATGTAGGGGAAAGGCCAGGGAAGGATTTGCAGTAGTCAGGGGGGAGATGACCCAAAAGCAGGGCTGCATTTTTTTAGTGTCAATTTAGGGAATGAGCGGATGAAAAATATTTTCAGAGGAGGCGGCTGGCAAGGGGGAGGGCTTTGGGTTTAATTTTAAAGACGAGAGGATTTAAGGTTTCCAAGGCAGGGACTTGCGGAACAGGGGAAGTGTAAAGCCATTGACGGGTAGATGATCAGGGGAAGGGGGGGAGGGGGACAGTGGGGAAAAAAATAATCAGTTTTCTCCATATTTAGTTTTTTGGGGACGGGAAGGGGAAAGGGGGGAAATGGCGAAAGACAATCTGGGATCCGGGGAAAAGCAGGGGTTAATTCTGGGCCAGAGATGTAGAGTTGAGTAATAAATATTTCCATTTACTATTCCGAAATGACTTTATATAAACAAAGGAAATCTTAACTCTTTTTATGACAGTTCATTTAATTAGTTTTGTTTTGTAATTTATAATCTAAATATCAGCTAAATAATTTTCTTAATTATATTTCTGTATATGTGGTGAATAATAGTTTCATGCCATGTATAATGAATCCACAACATTTCTTTGATTAATTAGAAATTTAGTCAGTGGGAGTCTTCCAAATTGGTTGATTAAAAAGTAATGTTTGTTTTAAATTATGTACTTCTGTTAGTTTGTGAGTTTTTGAGCATAATGATAATTAGAATAGACAATTGTATTTTAAACATAATTAATAGTGTTGAGCGATTTTTATCGACAAAGTTGAAATTGGCAAGGTTTTTATGGTGATCGAAATTTTCAGATCATGCGATAATTTAAAGGGTTTAAAATCTGTGCATCATCTATTAAGATCGCCCCATTTTCGGCGCTTCCTGTCATTTTGGCGGCCAGCAAATCAGATTACAAAATAGAAGCAGGGTAAAGTGTGTGTGCGACGTCATGACTGGGATGTGTATGGTTGCGATTGGTTGGAAAAATCACATGACCTCGTTTTAACATAACAGCCCTCCTGTTCAGCCTCATGTCTCCCAGCGTCTCATGGGAATAGGACTGCGCTCGGGCCTGGGGCCAAACAGCTCAGCGAAATTAGTCTATTTCTGGCACAGAGAAACCTCTACTATTAGCTGTGATCCTTCCAATTAGTTACATTAGAGATTGAAGATTTTTATGTAGTTAGCTAGAGAATTTTAAAAGCAGCATCTACCGCTGTAAAGTCACGGAGGGACGGGGGAGGTGGGGGCCCGCGGGCGAACACAGAACAAGCTCTATCTATAAGAAACACTGGATAAATTTCACCAATACTTAGTGTAGACATTGCACTGCAATACTTTATTATTAACATTTTGCTATTGAAAAATTTTCCTGGATATTGGGCAGCCTGAACTTATATTGGATACACACATTTTCTATTTAACTGCAGGTCCTTTGTTCGGTGAAAAACTCCACTTTTATTATCATTTAAAACATTTCAGATAGGGGGTTCATTTTCAATTTTACCCATTCCACCTGTGTTGATAGATCCACCTTGCAGTTAAATTACAATCCAGCAATCTTGTAGTCAGCACGGGTTGTTTGTTGCCAAAAATACAGTGTATCATACGAAAACATAACAGATACTGTTTTTTTACTTTTGCGCACCCACTTTGTTCATTGACGCAGCATCCACGTAAATCTTAAAAGAGCAATTCTATAGTCACCACAGGTGAATTGAAAGGTGCAAAAAATACCGTGTATTAAAACGAAAACAAAAACAGATACGTGTTTTTTGACTTTTGCGCCCCCACTTTGTTCATTGACACTTAAATCCACGTAAATCTTAAAACAGCAATTCTATAGTCACCACAGGTGAATTGAAAGGTGAAAAAAAATACCGTGATTATACGAAAAAAATAACAGATACGTTTTTTTTGACTTTTGCGAAACCCAGCTTTTTTCATTGACGCAGCATCCACGTAAATTTTAAAAACCCAGCAATTCTATAGTCCCCACAGGTGAATTGAAAGGTGCAAAAAATACCGTGTATTATACGAAATATAACAATACGTGTTTTTTGACTTTTGCGCACCCAGCTTTGTTCATTGACCAGCATCCACGTAAATCTTAAAACAGCAATTCTATATTAAACCAGAGGCGAATTAAAAGGTGAAAAAAAAAACCGTGAATTATACAAAAACATAACAGATACGTGTTTTTTGGACTTTTGCCCAGTCCAGTTTTGGGTTGATAGATACCTTGCAGTTAAATTTGAATCCACAATTTTGTTTTTGATTAGAGGGATTTGATAATAGCTGTTATTTGCCGTCTTTTAATAAAAAGACTTCCAAAACTATTCCATACCTTCTAAAATTTTTATATTTCTGAACATGGAGCAAAATGCAGGTGTGAGCGAGCAAAGAGGGGGGTAGCACATGGAGGTAGAGGTACGAGAAAAGGTGCTCCTTCCAGTGCTGGCAACAACACGCATGCCAGCGGATCGTCAGTTCCCAGGACCGTCAGGCCTGGTCATCGCTGGGTTTCAGGGCCCTGTGAATCTAAGTAACGAACATCGTCGTTAATCTGTCCTTCAGTGGTTAATGTAACATGCATCTAGCAGTCTTACCTCCTCGTCCTCCCAGTCACGGCCACAAATGTCGTCATCAGCATCATCAGCATCCTCCAACATGAAGCAGCCCAAATGTCAACCCGTGTACCCACCACTGTGGAAAATTCCATTGTCTGAAGACCTCTTTGATGACAAAATGCGGTTGGTTCAGAAGGCATGAAAAAGATCAAGAAGATGATTAGTCTGCTCTGACGCCCAGTTACTGATGCCATCAGAGGGGGTGAAGGAACCCGGGTCAACGGCAAAAATCCCGGGCGGTCGGCAACGCCTTGCAGTGCCCCTTGCTTGTAGCCCGCAGCTTCTGGAGCAGAAAGTCAGGATGACCAAGGTCACCTGTGTTGATGATGATGATGATGACGACATTGCGGATCCACCCTGGTCTTTTCCGCAGAATTTGCTTGTGAGCGCTTCTCAGTGGACGAGGAGGAAGACGAGGGGGTAGTGAAAATACGGGTCCAGCCACAAAAAGGGAGAGGGAGGTCGCAGAAGTCCGCTGATATGATTCCCCCACCCACGGTCAGCGCAAACCCCGCTCCTCGCTTATCGCCGTCAAAAAGGTCCAGGACCTCTCAAGCCTTGGCCTTCTTTGAGCAAGCCTCTGATTCACCCAGCGATGTCAAAATGCCGCCTTTGCCGTAAACGCATAAGTAGGGGCATGAACCTTAAGTGGTTAAACCAACCAACATGTCTAGTCACAGCAGCGAATGCATGAGTTTAAATGGAGGAAACACTTGCCCAAAAAAGGCCAGACCGACGCCGGGCTCCAACCACTGTCACACCCTCTGTCCCCACCTCCTCCTCCTCCGCCACCACCAAGCGTTCCTCAGCTGCCCATGTCTCTCGAGTCATGATCAGGGATCAGCCTTCCGCTTCGCCTCCACCGTGCCCAAGTACCACCAGCACCACCAGAGACCCATCCTACCCCTTCTCCTTCCGCCAGTTTGACGACCTGCACACCGTACAGCGGCCAGTCTAGCAGTCAGCCTTCTGTCTTCCAGGTTTGGGAGCAGAAAAAAACATTTTAAACCCCAAAACCCCATCCCAAAAAGCCAAAAGCCTGAATGTCGGCATTGGCAGACTTTTGGCCTTGGAAATGTTGCCTTTCCGTCTGGTGGACCAGAGGGGTTTCCGCCAAAATCATGGCCCTCGCTTGCCCCCAATCCCAAAGATGCCGAGCAGGCATTTTCTTTGCCAGAAAGCCGTCCCTGCCCTCGCCAGCCACGTGTCATCTAAAATTTCAAGCGCGTTGTCGCATCTGTGTCCGGAAAAGCCCAAATCTCACCACCGACACATGACTAGTAAGAAACGGCCAAGGCCGCTATATCTTCTGTGACCGCTCACGGGGTGAGCGGGGTGGATGTCTCTGGGGGTGACGGTGGCTCTCAGGCTCGGCGCACGCTCTTCAAAACCGCAGGGAGGGTGCAGGGCTCTTTCCCCCAAGGTCCTCTGGTGGCATCACGTGCCCAGAGACACCCAGGCCGTGTTGAAATTAATCTCCTTGGAGACCGTCCACACACAGGTCGGGAAAGCTGTGGACGGCTCTCCGCAACGAGACCGAGCGCTGGCTGGGGGCCATGCACCTTGTCCCAGGCAAGGTGGTGTGCGATAACGGGCGAAATCTGCTGGCCGCCCTTAAGGTCGGTAGGCTGGAGCACATCCCTTGCCTGGCACATGTCATGAACCTTTCGTCCAGAAATTTCTAAAGAGTACCCGGGGCTGGACTGCCTGCTGAAGAAGGATCGAGGTCCCGAGTTCGCACTTCCGCCCTTTCGCACCCTGCTTCATCCCGCTGGCTGCGTTGCAGCGTCAGCTCGGCCTCCCCGTCAACCGTCTCATTGTTGACGGGGCAACACGCTGGAATTCCAACCTCCACATGCTCCAGCGATTGTGGGAGCAGCGCAATGCCATTAGGCAGTACAAAGTGACACAAGGCCTGACAAGCAGCGTGTGGGCCTCGGGGTGTTGAGCCCAAGAGTGGAGGCAGGTTTAAAGAGTTCTGCACCATCCTTGCAGTTTTGAAAAGCCACCAAAATGGTCAGTGGGACGATGCCCTTTTCAGCATGAGCATTGTGGTAATCTTAGTTCTGGAACGATCGTTGTACACTCTGAAACAACAGGTCCCGCCAGCGACGGAGGGGGAGACGGACACAGATGCAGACACGGAGCCTTTTCCCCTCCGTCAAATCCACAAGGCCCGACAGTTTTCTCAATTTTTATCGGTCTTCATTAGGCAGTGTTCAGGGTCCAGAGCTAGTGCAAGGCGGCACCTCAGCTCTCAGGGTGCATCATCTGAGGCAAGTCAGGGCTGTGTTGAAGCTGTGCCGGAGGAAGCGGAGGAGTAGGAAGAGGAGGAGGTATTCCTAGACACCGACGCCCCCGCCTTTGGGAAAAAGGTTGGCGTGAATTTGCGCCAGATGAGGAAGATGCGCTTGATAGTGCCCCTCACCCCAGAGGCTTGGGAACTCAAGGCTCCATCTCTCACATGAGTGCTTGGATGCTCCATTTCATCCAACATGATCCTCGCATTAAGGCCATCAAAATGAACAACAGTAACTGGGTGGCCACCCTCCTGGATCCCCGATACAAAACAAAACTCCCGCACTTTCCTTTCACCCACCCAAATAGATAGTAAAATGCAGGAAATGGGAACCTTGCGATTGATCAACTGGAGACATCTGTTGCGTCTGCTTCACGTTCTTCAAATGTCACGGTGGAACAACGCCAGCGACATAACATAGTAGATGCCAAGTAGCTGTAGCGGCAGCAGCCGGCAGCAGCAGGCAAGGTGGCAGAAGCCTAATGGGTGACCTCTGGCAATCTTTATTTTTCCACCTCATCAATGCATTTCAATGCAGGGCCAAACATACAACACCCAGAGACCAGCTTAAGATCAAAGGGGCATGACTATCTGCGTCTCAACCCGATGTTTTTGTATGTTTCCGAACCCAAAAGACTTCTGGGGTATCCAAAATGGACAAAGGCCCGAGCTCGCTCGCCACGCCATAGAGGTGTTGTTCCTGCCCCGCAGCCCGCGTCAGACCTGAGCGGACCGTCTGCACCGCCGGAGGAGTCATGACAGACAAACGCATCTGGCTTTCCCCAGATAATGTGGATCTTTTACTTTCATCAAGATGAATCAGGCATGGATCTCTGATGATGTTGTGGCCCCAATTGCCGAAGTCACCGATTAGTTGCTGGTCTACTTCACATTCCTCTACAAACACAAATGGACCTCTTTAAAAACTTATTTTTAAATGATCATTTCTTACTGCAATTTTTATTCTCAATTCCCAACAGTTCGTTTTGCTGGTTTTGCTGTGAGGAGACTAAAAGACACCAAGGTTTCATGACAAAACCATATTACATTTACCTACTTCATCTTTAGAATTTTTCACATTTTCAATGGTTTTGGGGTCATGTTTTCCTCAAAATTTTTAACAGTGGCTGAGAAGTCATATTTATAATTTTTTGGGGGCATGTTGCTGTGAGATACAGCAATAATCATGGTCCTTTGGAACAGAAATGTGGCTTCTAAGTGGCATTTCTCCCTGTACAATTTTTAACAGTGGCTGAAAAGTAATTTTATAATTTTTTGGGTCATGCTGCTTTGAAATGCAGCAATAATACAGGCCCTATTCTAAAAAATGTTGTTACTAATAGAAATTTGTTCTTAAAAATTGTCAAAAGTGGCTCATGGGTCATGGTTTGAATTTTTGTGGGCATTTTGGCGTGACATGCAGCTATACACAGGTCTATCTAAAAAATGTTGTTTCAAACAGACATTTGTTCTTCACAATTGTCCAAAGTGGCTCAACGGTCATGCTTTGAATTTTTGGAGGCATTTTGTTGTGACATGCAGCTATACTACAGGTCCTATTCTAAAAATTTTTACTTCTAACAGACATTTGTTCTTCACAATGGTCAAGAGTGGCTCAAGGGTGATTGTGCTGTCAGAAACAGGAATAGGTAGGACACTGTTAATGGACACATATTGCAAAATGACTTGTTTTTGCAAGATCTTTAACATAGCTATCAATCCCTTTATTGAGACAACCCATTTAATACAATTAAAAAAGAAAAAACAAAGACCCTGGTGGGATTCCATCCGATTTTAAAAATGTGTTTTCTAGAATTAAAGTACTAAAAAACTTGCATGTACAAAATAGCTGTTAAAAAAATTCCTCTGAATTGTACAAGGGAGGTACAGGAAAACTTGACCAGATGTAGGGTTTTTCAGAGGACATGGAGTATGAGCACGGACAGAGAACAAAGTACAGAGACCATTTCCTTTAGCACGTTGAGTTTAAAAAGAGAAAAAAATGCCAAGATAAAGGGCACCTGGGGGTAACAGACGTTAACCACCAGTATTTCCAAGTGAAGCTCAATTGGTCCACACTCATACGGAGGGCAAGCGCTACCAAATATTGACTGTGTACTGAGGAAGCTGGAGTTCTCACAAATTCCCGCTTCCGCACTCTGCTTCAGCATGACAGTTTTCGTTGCTGCTCATCAGGGCATTTAACCCCGCGTGTTAATAGATGACGGGGCGCCAGCCTGGCTCTCACCGCACCCACTGTAACTCCGGCCCTGGGGCATGCTGTGGCCCAGGACAGGGATAGTCCCAAAGTCCAGTGAAACTAAAATGGTTGGTTGAAAGACTCCTTTTTTTCCGCCTTTTTAAAAGTGGGGGTCATGCAGGTTTGGGGGTCATGCGTGGCCCAGGACAGGTATAGTCAATGTCCAGTGAAACTAAAATGGTGGTTGAAAACTCCTTTTTCCGGCACTTTTTAAATTGGGGGGTCATGCAGGTTTGGGGCTCATGCTGCATTCCAGGACAGGGATATTCAATGCCAGTTCAAGTAAAATGATGTTCATTTTCATACGCCTTCTGGCACTTTTTATTTGTGGTTTATGCAGGTTTAAGGGGCATGCTGTGGTACAAGACAGGGGTAGTGGGAAAGGTGTGTGACTTTTTTTCTGTGGCTTTTATAGCCTAAGTGTTGTGCCTAAGATGTAGCAGTACCATTTGACTGTTGTGGCTGTTAAATTTCCCGCTTCTCCAGCCCTGTTTGGGTGTAAGAATGAAGGTGTTGTTGCTCCCCATAGACTTTAATGGTCATCGGAGATGATCGACTATCGACTATCGAAAAACCCTTATCGATGGTGGCCGACTATCGACTATCGATCGATGTCGATAGCCAACGTAATCGCTCAACACTAATAATTAAGGCATATCAAGGTAGCGTAAAGTATTGCCACAGTTGCAAACAGAACACCTACAAGTAATTCCGCCCCATTGATACTTCATTGATACTTGCATCACTGTACAGGGCCCATTATGTTGCTGCAGCTAGTAGGCTGTTAAAAGTTAATACAGTTAATTAGTTAAAAAATGTTAAACAATCATTTCCCAGTAAACAAAAACGAACACAATATTTGTTTTTTTAAAAAGTCACACATAACAGGCATTGCTGTGTCTGTAGTGTTCAAAGCTATAAAATTATCATATTATTTAATCCCCCCCCAAAAAAAAAAAACTATTCCAGAATTGCATTACTTTTTTCCATTTGGCCTCACAAAAAAACACATTCAATGTGATGTAAAAAATCTAAATGTATGCCAGTATGTTACTAATGAAAAATGGCCTAAAAAGCGGGTTCGTGACCTGTAAAAAGGCGTGGCAAATTAAGGGACAGTCCTGGGCAGCAAAAACTCAAACCACACCATAGTATCTATCTATCTATCTATCTATCTATCTATCTATCTAACTATCTAACTATCTATCTATCTATCTACAGTTGAAACCAGAAGTTTACATAAACTATATAAAAAGACACATATGCATGTTTTTCTCACTATCTGACATGAAATCAGAATAAACCTTATCCGTTTTAGGTCAATTAGGATTACCACCATTATTTATATCTGCCAAATGTCAGAATAATGAGAGAAAGAATTTTTGAAGGCATTTTTATAACTTTCTGCAAAGTCAAAAGTTTCATACATTTCATTAGTATTTGGTTGTGTTGCCCTTAAATTGTATGACTTGGGTCAAATGTTTTGGATATCTTTCCACAAGCTTCTCACAATAGTTGGTAGGAATTTTGGCCCATTCCTCCTGACAGAACTGGTGTAACTGAGCCATGTTTGTAGGTTGCATTGCTCGCACCTTTTCAGCTTTACCCATAAATTTTCATTACGATTGAGATCTCAGGGCTTTGTGATGGCCACTCCAAAACATTGACTTGGTTATCCTTAAGCCACTTTGTAACCAGATTGGCGGTATGCTTCAGGTAATTTTCCATTTAGAAGACCCATTTCCACCCAAGCTTTAACTTCCTGGCTGATGTCTTGAGATGTTACTTCAGTATTGCCACATAATCTTCATTCCTCATGATGCCATCTATTTTGTGAAGTGCACCAGTCCCTCCTGCAGCAAAACAACACCACAACATGATGCTGCTACCTCCGTGTTTCACAGTTGGGATGGTGTTCTTAGGCTTTGCGTTTGCAAGCATTATTCTGGCTTTTATATGTTTATTTTGGAGTAACGGCTTCTTCCTGGCAGAGTGGCCACGTTGATACAGTACTCATTTCAATGTGGCGCAACCTTACCAGCTTCTGCCAGCATTTTCACAAGGTCTTTTGTTCTTGGGTTGATATGCACATTTTTGACCAAAGCACATTCATGTCTGAGACACAGAACCTGTCTCCATCATGAGCGGAATGATGGCTGGACATTCTCATCTTGTGTGTATAAGCGTATAATTGTTTGTACAGATGAATGATGCACCTTCAGGTATCTGGAAATTGCACCCAAGGATAATCCAGACTTGTGCTAGTCAATAATTCTCTTCCTGATTTCTTGGCTGATTTCTTTAGACTTTACCATGATATTACACACAGAAGCAGTGTGTTTCTGATATGCAATTAAAATACATGCACAGGTGTGTATCTAACTCAGATGTTGCCAATAAGCCTATCAGAAGATTCCAAAGACATGACATCATCATGTATGCTGTCTCAAATTGTTTAAAGGCATAGTATTCCTAGTGTATGTATACTTTTGACTTTGCAGAAAGTAATAAAAATGCCTAAAAAAAATCTCTCTTTTTATTCTGGTATTTGACAGATATAAATAATCGTGGTAATCCTAATTGACCTAAAATGGGTAAGGTTTATTCTGATTTCATGTCAGATAGTGAAAAAAACATGGTTTTAAATCTATCTATCTAAAGTGCCTTGAGAAAGTATTCAGCCCCCTTGAACTTTTCAACCTTTTGCCACATTTCAGGCTTAAATAAAATAAAAAATTTTAATTTTTTTGGAAAAAATCAAAAAAATGGGACACAATTGTAAATGGAACGGAATTTTTTTGATATTTTAAATTTGAAAAAAAAATAAAAACTAAAAAAGGGGGGCATGCAAAATTATTTGGCCCCCTTAATTTAAATTTTTTGTGGGCCCACCTTTTTTTGTGATTACACTGCAAGCCCTTTGGGGGTATGTCTTACATTTTGCAATGAGAGACTGAAATTCTTCCCCATTCTTCCTTGGAAAACAGCTCGAGTCAGTGGGGGTTGGTGGAGAGCGTTTGTGAAACATTTTTCACCTTTCCACAGAGTCTGATTGGATTCAGGCTGGACGGACTTGGCATTCTAACACCTGGTATTTTATTTGGAACCTTCCCCTTTTAGTTGGGTTTTTTTGGGTTTTTTTTTTTTTTTTTTTTTGGGGTGGGGTTTTTTCCAAAGCTTTTTCCCCCCAAATTAATTTTTAAATTTTTGGGGTGGGGGTTTTTTGGGGTGGGGTTCAGGGTGATGGGCTGTTTGCTTTTACCCAATCATATCGTTTGCATGGTGGCCAAAAGTTCGATTTTGGTTTTTTTTTGACCCGGGGCCCCCTTTTTTACATTTGGTGTCTCCCCCGGGGTTGTGCAAACTGTAAACAAACTTTTTATGGAACTTTGAGAAAAGGCTTTTTTTTGCCACTCTTCCATAAAGGGCCGATTTGTGCAGTGAAGCTGATTGTTGTCCTATGGACGACTCTCCCACCCAGCTGTAAACTTGCAGTTATCCAGAGTGTCATGGGCCTCTTGACTGCATCCTTTATCATCTTCCCTTGTTTTAGTGAAAATTTTAAAAGGGACCCCCAGTTTGGTAGATTTGCAGTGGTCTGATACTTCTTTCAATTCAGTATGATTGTTTGCACAATGCTCCTTGGGATATTTAAAGTTTGGAAATCTTTTTGTATCCAAATCCGCTTTAAACTTCTCCACAACAGTATCACGGACCTGCCTGGAGTGTCCCTTGGTCTTCATGATGCTCTCTGCGCTTTAAACAGAAACCTGAGACTATCAAAGAGCAGGTGCATTTATACAGAGACTTGATTACACACAGGTGGATTATATTTATCATCATCAGTCATCTAGGACAACATTGGATCATTCAGAGATCCTCACTGAACTTCTGGAGTGAGTTTTCTGCATTGAAAGTAAAGGGGCCAAATAATTTTGCATGCCCCACTTTTCAGTTTTTGTTTTACAAAAGTTTAAAATATCAAATAAATTTAATTCCACTTCAAAATTGTGTCCCACTTGTTGAATTTTCACAAAAAAAACCTTAAAATTTGATATCTTTATGTTTGAAGCCTGAAATGTGGCAAAAGGTTGAAAAGTTCAAGGGGGCCGAATACTTTCCAAGGACGTATCTACTTCTACTATCTACTAATCTACTATCTATCTATCTATCTATATCTATCATCTATCTATCTATCTATCTATCTATCTATCTATCTATCTATCTATCTATCTATCTATCTATCTAGACAAATTGTGAGATTGGCAGCTAGATACACATGGCCTGTGTTGAACTTTTAAAATTTGAGCAAAATAATTCCGCTGCTTTGTTTATTGCATGTAAGCAGACATTTCAAATTTAGTACTATTATGTTTCTCATAATAAGATGTGTGCCATACTTTGTTTTGTTTCAAAAAAAGGAAAATCTTTTCCCGGTGTACTAGGGAGCCATGCAAATATTATAAAAAAGAAAAACTAATTAGTTAACAGATTACACCTCCAATGCAAGCAGAGAAATATTTGGATGAAAATTACAGCGTGGCTAGATAAGACAGGAAATTGCTTTTCTGCCACAGCAGAAATGTTGATGCTACAAATATCGAATTTCAACTTCGTTGAAAATGCTAATAGTAATCACAGCAAAAGGAAAATTATTTTTGTCTTACTTAGTAAACAGGTATAAATGAGACTCAGTTATGGATTATATACAGTGCATGAATGTGAGATTTATTTTAAATGCTGCTACAACAACATAAACAGCTCTAGGAATATGATTTCTAAATTGGAAAAAAAGAGCAGCTCAAATTATCCTAACCTT